>JAQFYC010000691.1:0-48819 GCA_034694165.1 Tomocerus mixtus
AAAAACATTTAGCTACAATAGATTGCATCACATTGTTACACTAACACTGACTGAAACTGAGAGTTCGCCCTTGACTTTTGCTACTTTGCAGTAATATAAAATAGGTTGAAGCTTTAAGCTTTTAGTATTTTTTCTTCCCACTCCACTCTGATGTGATGTTATTTGATTGCCTTGTTGAGTTGCTTGCCTGGCTTGGCCTGATATGATATATATGACTAGGAATTTGCAAAGAAAGAGAGGAGCCGCGGCTTTAGTAACAAATACAATACCTACTACAATAGTATCACTGTAATTCAATCTACATTCATGGTAGCTAAATTGCAAACGTGTAAAACCAACTAAACTTCCGACTCCTACCGCAACTATTTTTATGTAAGGACAAGGAGAGATTCAAATCAACTAGTTTTTATTGCAAACCGCAGTGTAGCATCTAATCGAAACAGAATGAGCACAATCTAAAAAACAATAAATTCCAATAAACCACTTGCACTTGATTAAAGCTTAACATTCGTTTTGTTTACCCATCATTTTTAATATCACCTGCTGATCTCGGCTATTTCTTGCAAAATTTCTTTCCACCACATAACTAACCTGCTCTACATGCTATTATGTATTTTGTATACATGGTATAATATGTACAACCATTTTTTGGATAAATGACCCAACCTCAACGTAGTAACTATGAGGTTCTCCTGGAAATTTTCACTCTTGATTTGATGATGCGGTATGTTACATCAAAATCAAAATATAAATTACTCATTAACTAACCATACAACAGTATTTAACCAGTAAACCCTGCAAACTAGAGCTAATATAGGTATTGCATAATATTGAAAAACAAGAGCCAACTTGCCAAACCAATCTGTAATAAATATAATACAAATATTCACATACAGAAACTTTCTTTCGTGGCATTGACACTGAACTTGGGCTACCGCTCTGAATTGAACTCTGAACAATATAATAACAGTAGCACACAATATAATACCTACTATATAATGTATACATAGTAATATTATATAATATATGTATAGTATGTAGCTTAGAATGCATTGTGTGAACAATTCTATTGTGTTTCAATACAATACAACACAGAGAGTTTACTGTAAGCCGAATTCCTTTCTAGATGCCCACATAGGCGGACTGATCCCTATCCAGTTGAAAGACGGCATGAAATCGGAGGGTAAACCTGTCAAAAATCTCAACCCCTAGTTTATGCGCAACTTCTGTGGTTTCTCACCCATGCTAAAGGCTAACTCAACTCAACCGCTGAGCTACTTTAGCCTGTTTCTGCTTCTGTCCTCTTTCCGCCTTTACATCATACAAATTACAAAGTACACACGAGGATATCAATATAATGTAAGTAATACATATGTATGCACTTTTATTATTAGTATTATTATTAATAAACAGACCAGTCGAGTCTGACAACAATAATATTAGCTAAGCACTAGTCTTTCATTTTCATTCATAAATCCCGTGAGTGAGCTTGGCTATATTATTATGTAAGTGAAATGTGTAACATACTGAAGATAACGTGTGTGCACTTTATAAGTATCTGGGAAAGAGAATAATGCACTTTAGAGATGGACACATATTTAGGTTGATATAATTCAAATACAAAAGCAATCTCAGTTAAAGCAGAATTACAGTAAGGTAATAGTAACTATAACGAAATGGTTGGAGTGCTTCAGTGTATTCAAAGCTGAGCTGCCTAAAATTTCAAAACGTTGAATGAAAACAAGATATTAATGACCACACAATTATTTATTTTCTTTATTAACCTGGCATGACGGTCAGGTCAGGTTTATTCTGTATGGTTATAGTTATGGGTAACCGAAAAACTCGGCGTTTCCCTTCCGTTCTTGTGTAACAATGAAAAACACGTCTGGGACTGATACCGTCAAGATTTCCATTCAGAACAATTTTATTCAATTCTTTCGCTTCCTCTGTCAACAATACATAGGTTACAAGATTTCACGAATGAGCTTTGTACTCTTGTATTCAAACAGGCAATTCAATTAAAAGTAAGCTTAAACCATCTCAGCATCGTAAAGACAGATATTGGTAACAGTAAGAATAGAACTGGTTGACATCTGACCGTTTTGCTTCAGGTTTTTGTACAGTTGTAAAAGTTTTGTTAAGAAAATATAATATCCAAGAAATACAGCCAAAAAGGTGTAGCTATAGCTAGACGATAATAGTCTGGTACTCCTACGTTTTAATGAAATGAAATGAAATAAATCTTTTCGAGAATCTGAAGAAATGTAAAGGCAACAGAAATAGCAGATCTTTCCGTAACACTAAAGAATATCTTTCTCTATGAGAAAACTGATTTCATTTCAAACTCCTATATATAAAAGACTCAAAGTTTAGATCTAACAATACACACAATGGAAGCACCTTGTATTTTTGTAATAATATCAAGAACCCAAACGAACCGGCCGGAAGATTAATTCTAACTCTGCCCAAAATATTGTCCCGTTGAGAGGTCATCAATAATACGCCCATTCAATAAAAGTTTCAGGGGTTTGTAGGATTTCTATTTAAGAGAAGTAACCTGGGTACATAGCATACTTATAAGCCTTAACTGACAGAAAATATCGATTAATGAAGCTGACAAACTGCACTGAGTCTTAAGTTCTTTTAATTTATATCAAATGAAGATTTACGTCAATCAATCCCCCTTTTATATTCCATCACATTGTGTTCCGTAAGCTAAAGCATTTCTATTTCCTTCAATTTTGGGTGTATTCTGTTGCACTTTCTTGGTTTCCAGCATTCAACTGCCAAGCGATACTTTTCTCATCTAATAATACTTATCTAAAATGTCATTATAAATTTTATACCTCCCTAAGTAGGTATTACACATTCTTCCGTGTAGTATTTATGTATCAATGTATGCATCTACTATAGTAAAGGGGGATGAATTTAATGAATAGATAGTGATGCACCCTATTAGACTGAAATTAATCCTTCTTTTCAATAAGACTTAAAATAAGTCAATTACTATCTAAGCAGACGTAGAATGTTTCAACCATTCGTTTTTCTATTTACTAGATGATTACTTGTATTATATAAATGGTAAGATAGGAATCCACTATTCGTTAAGTAATCTACATTTTTGAATATCTACTTGATAGGAAAAACATTTTTACAGGAGCCTACTACCGAGGAACTCATTTAAAAAGTCCAAGTCCCTAAAAGTAAGGGTATAGGTACCTAAAAGTATACTTAGTATTACTGGTGGAATAAACGTGCATGCATCCGAGTCTATGATTGCAAAAACCCACAGTAGTAATTATGAAATAGAGTTGTACTTTACCGTAATGAAGTCTAGATACAAATGTATGGACAAAATATACGTACCTGAAACAAAAAAAATATATATAATTAGTTAATCATTTTCCGGATTAATTTTTTGTCAAATTTTTATATTTACTATTTACGCGCATTTCAGTTGAAACATTTTAGCAATCAATTGCTATATAATTAAGCCTTAATGGATACTATGTCATATTAAACTAAGTTTCTTGGGATTCCCCTTAGTGTGTGCATATGTATATTTAAACGGATACATCAACCTTTACTTAATTCCCCGCTAGACTCCTGGCCTTCGTTAACACGAATACGGCCCTGTTTTTTCAAAAAAATATTAAGATCTCGGAGGTCTGGTCTAGTCTCCTTTTCCATTGTAATGATTTTCACTTTATTTCAGGTACGTAGACATAAAATAAAGAAATATCAACAATGAAAAGTAAAACAAGAAGCTAGTTTACTTAAACAAACCAATTCTCTTTCAGAAAAAACTGTGCCCTATAATTTTGGCTTGTCTTTTGCATACATCGTAAGTAGATGTAGATTTGTACCTAGTTAGTTAAGAGTATATTAAGGTCCTCTAGCTGGGAGGTAAGGTAAGGAAGAGAGGCAATCTGAAGATAAGTGGCATGTTGAGTAGATAAAGTGAGTCAGGTTAGGGTAATTGCGGCAGTGTCTCTTCTTATTATTTACCTGTTAAATGCGGCTTGTTAAGCCCTTGTCAAAACGCAATTGGAAAGCTTATGTAAAAACAAAGCGGGTCTTTTTTCATCTAACAATCTGTTGGAAAAGCCTTATGTAAAGGAAGGAAAACCAAAACCAAACCCAAACCAAACCAATGGGCCTTGACTATCATGTAAATATTATTTACTATTGCATTGTACAACACCTTTATGTATCTACATACATAAGTACATAACTACAACAAATAATAAATTGTGCATTATATAAGAAACACAACAGTTGTTTATGAATGTATGTACATGCACATAATCATAACTATAGAAATACCTAAAGAGTATAATAAGTATAAGAAGACTCTTTGTGTGTGTATGTAAGTAGTAAGTAGTTAAATAAAAGAGATGAGTAGTGAAATGATGTTCTCATCTAACTCGACTTGAGATCATAGCATGGCAAAAGGAAATGATTGCTATGCGGCATTACGCTAACTAAAAAGATCGCACCTTCAGCTTAGAACTGAACCTCAAGCACCGCCGTATTGTGTACTGTAGCTGTGGTTGTAGTTCTTTCTCTCTGCTCTGTTGAGCCATCAAATCAACTGACTGGCCACCGGCAACTCAAAGAGAGTCACAGAATATAAAAGAAATACATTATATTATATTATTCAACTTAACTACGTAACTATTCTTTCTAAGACAAGATATTATGTACTATCTTCTATGTACTAACTAAATGGATACATTACATGATGCATAATAGTAAATACTATTACGTTGCATCCAGATACAGATAAGTGAATGAGTAGTAAGTAAGTAAGTAACTACTTATATATTGTACGAATTATATTCTATTGTATTGTAGTATGCTACAGTAAGTTAAGTACATTAAGACAAGACAAGGCTCATTGTCAGTCAGTGTAGAATCAAGTCAAGTCAAGTTAACTTAGCGCAACTTAACCGAATGTGCTGTAAATACAAAGATCCTCAATGAAGATTATAGCTCACCCATGCTAAATCACTCAGAGACTTTTGAAACACATTTACGATGATGATTTGATGCCAGAGTCACACACACCCCTTTCTTTGCGCAGTTGAAGCCGCCGTTTGTTTTGCATGCCACGGCAATGCCACGCCAACTAAATCTTACCATTTCTACTATGTGCCAGTCTTTCTATCTATCTATTCCATCCCATCCGTCGTGGTATGGCAGCCTGTCCTCTACTTTTCTGAGCAAATAAATCTATACATAACTACTACCTTCTACCCTGTCCTACCTCACTAACCTATGCAATAACAAGGTAACTACTCTAACTACCAAACCAAACCAAACCAAACCACCAACGATCTTTATACATAATTGGGATTCGGCTAACAGTTAAACATTTTGTGAGTGTTGAATGTACCTTTAAATACCTTTTGTGTGCATACTCTTGTACTATTTGTCAATCTTAAATTAAATATTTACTCTGGACGCATACAAACCTGCATTAAGGGAATATTTACAATTCTATTGCACTGAGCTAAAGAACTTTTACTATTTAACTGTTACACAGACAATAATCCTGCCTGCTGCATACCTGGGCCTGAATTGGAATGGAAACTCTTTTGAAATCCTAATTACAGGTCGGGTTGGCAAATTACACCGTTTATATACGGCATTATTTCTCAGTTAGCAATTTATCTAAATTTTATTGACAGTATCAAGTTCAAAATTACCATAAAATTTTCCGTAAGTGTAACCCAGTCGGCCGAATATGTAAAAATACTTAAACAAAACAATATTACAATTGATAGAGTGATTATAAAAAGGTGCAGACAAAGAAAACTCCGAGCTATATAAGATTGAATAATTTTTCAATCAAAGACTTCTTTGTATTTACATGTTGTTTCTCTTTGTTAAAATAAAAATCAATACAACTCAATTAGCCAAAGCAGATACACAAGACATCTAAGGAATAAATTGTTTTCAGGTAATCAAAACAATAAGAACTTATTTCTTGGCTAGTCAATCAGGCCAGGCTTTCTCTAATTTCCCATAAATCAGCAATCTAGTTTATTAAATACAAATAATTTCTCATTCGACACGATCAAAACAAATTACCAAAAGAAATAATAGACAAATATAATTAAGCAATGCACGTGAAGGGTAAATGGCAAAATGTAATTGAGTTCTGAATAAGTAGAGATATGGCAATTATATTTACATACTTATTGCAAAGACATTACCGACTAGACAAAACAAGTAACAAGTAAGTGTTCGCAAAAAGTATTCAGCATTCAATCAACAAAGCTCATGTGTCGTTTGCAAGTAATCATCACTAGAGTTCACTTCATAACACATATTTAACTTGCCAATTTGTTACCTACGTACAATTTAAATGCGTAATACAATGTAAATATGCATAGACATCACAAGGCAAAGCATGCTATCCTATTTCACCATTTCTATCATTAACTGTCTCAATCTGTTTGCATTCACATATGTTATTAACCCGTCAAAACGCTAAGGAAGCCTACTTTGTTGATAATACACTACAAGTACATATTGATATTGATGCTCTTGCGTAGCCTACTCTTAAATTCATCAATCTCTCCTTCCTTATCATGAAAAGCCATTAGGAATAAAATACAAATATTTTTTGAGGAACATCATTGAGCAGAAAAAACAATGAGAAACTACATAAGTACACATATTGTAGTACTATCTGTTATGCGCAAAGGCCCATGTTTAAATTCAAATTGTAATGACCGTAATTTTCTCGTAATGTGAAAAGGCAAACTGATAGTTATTCAAATTCAGAGCAGAATGGCAATGTGCATAAAAACATTCAAAATTACAAAGAATATGAAACATGTGCCATTACCACGTAGTAGACGATAGGTAGTACTTATCTCGTTGTCCGTAATAAGGCACCTCTACATACTCTACATAATAGTACCTATATAAGAGCAGTGCCTAATTGTTTACTACAATACTACATACATCTGCAATCTATATCACAGTTTCTACTGCATATGTGATTCTGTAATAATAGATAATCATTGCCTTTGCCTTTAGTGCACTTTTTAGCTCCGCTTCCCCATACTTACACACATTTCCTATGCATGAAAGTTCACGCTACTCAACAAACATAGAATCCATTAAATCTATTCGGTAATATTCATCTATAGAGTACATAGTACATAGTACATATCTATCAAAAATATGTACATACAATGTAGGCAATCTAAATAAAAGTCTGTTAATATAGAAGTAGACATATTTCAATCCCAGATCTCGTAATGGTAGAAACGTAACCGACCATTAGACAAGAAGAAGCCGAAACAAATAGCCAAGCCAAACCAGCCAGCCGCCTCGCCTGCTTCTGTTCTACTTACTTATAGTTAGTATATCGCCTTCTCTAACTATTAGTAACTACTAAGTACCTACCTCCTCATTTGCCGCTCAATTTCCTGATTACTATGACTTAATCAGCTTCTACTTATATAAATGAACGCATTACTTCCATGCTACTCCTACTATTGTATGATGCAGCAATTGCAATTGCACTACCATAACATAATGCAAGATACCATTGTGTTGTGTTAACAAGTAGCAGCCCCTGCGTTTCCATTTTTCTGACTTGATATCAAAATTGCCCTTTTTGTTACAGTCAGTCCAGTCGACTCACTTGAAATCAAACCATCTCTATAATATTATAATACCTTTCCATAACCAACAGTGAAAACAATATTTATATAAATATGCAGTAGAAATGAGTAAACGACTGTTGTTGTATAGACATACGCAGCATTTATATTGAATACCATAGATATACACATAGGTAACTTATAGTTATTACTGTGCTCTTATTTTACACTATACACTATACATTTATTTCTGTTGAAAGCTGCTACTATTTTGTCATGCAAGGAATTGCTAGACAGACGGATTGATCAGCACTCGCCATCAGCAGAGCTGAATGCTGAAGTTGAGTGAGAATCCCTAAAACCTTTCATTTTCGTTGACCTCTCTCCTCCTTCTAATAGTAAATAACTAAATTGAAAGTTGGATATGCATATATCATTTATTCTATATGTATACTGGTGTTCTATAGGTTTGTGCATTTGAAAAGTCAATTCAGCATAGTAGCTTCTGTTCAATTCTCTTAAGTATATCTGTACATATTTAGCAATAATGGCTCAGTGCACGCTTATCCTGTTGAGTTCAGTTCAGTTTCTCTCTGTTGGGAATGTGATACGATTAGTTGACTATGACTACTGCCGTTGCCTTTGCCACAGGCGAAACCCAAGTTGTCTTCCTTTGGTCACTTCAAAGGATTTCGCATCCCATTATTACAACTATAGGTAAATTGGAAAGTCCAATCCCATCCAAGTTGAAAGACTGGCATTGGCATGACTATGGCTTGTGTTTGACTTAACTCACTCAGTTGTTGTTACATAACATAAGCTTTGCATGACCACACACTTTACTATTGCTACTGAACTGATGCATCCAAGCCACTGTAAATGTAAATATCTATTATCCTATATGCAAAATGCACTATTGAAAGCCTCTCTTCTCATCAAAGGAAAATTTAAGTCCAGCTAATTGAACAGCTAAAGGAAAGCATTATAGCCAGGCCAAAATCAAAATCAAAATCAACTGCAGTCCTGAATTTTGTTTTGCTCTGGTTTTGGTTCTGGTTCTGGTCACTCACTAAACTAAATAATAATAACCATTGTTGTACGTATGTATGCCTGTCTCTGTCCATCATAATATCATCATAGTGAGTCAAGGTGCCTACTTATTTCTGTTATGTCTACAACATACATTCGATGGACATTTCCCTTTGTTTTCAATTTAAGTGAAATCATTTCACTGTAATTACAACAAAGCATGGAGTGCAGAAACCCTTTGAGTTCTCTCTCTGTTTTCTGTTTTGTTTTCAATGTCCCGACTTAATTGACTGCACTGGCCTGGCCTGGCCTGGATTGGAATGAAATGCATATGTACTATTGTAAATATATAGCAACTATTGTACTACTCAGTGTGAATACAAGATTGGATTTGCCATTCAGCTCGTTTGATTTGATAATCAGTAGCTCAGCAATTACAGTTTACAATTCTACATACACGATTGCATGCATGCAATGCAACTTTCAAAGTTGAATTGACTTTTGAGGCAAGAAGGAGGAAAGGATGAGGAAAATGAAATGAAAGGTCTCTTCTGGTTCTCATCTCTGATTTGATTTTCCTTTGAATATGGGATTCCAGGGAAATATTTTAAATTCCACTTTTGTGCATACAACTCAACTCCAACTCCAACCCTTCATGACGCTAATTTATCGTTTCGTATTCATCATTCTACAGTTTATCACATGCAACGATTTATCATTCTAATCAAGCTGTCCACTTTTCTTGATTTTACCTTCTTGTGCCTATGACTATGACTGTACGTGTGTGTTATGTATGCATAGTGTAGTGTAGTGAATAATCACATATTGTTAACAAAGACATGAATATTTGTATAGGATTGTTGTAAGTACTGTGTAATGTAATGTAGATAATAATTGTACATAGGAGGGAGGGGAGTATTATAATGTACTGTAGACTACAGTGTAGGTAAAAAATCAAAAATACCTATATAGTAATCGTATTCGTATAATAATCTGCTCATTAGAATTTGGTTTTACTTATCATGAAGAAGGAGTGAGGAGCTAATGATATTAGCTCTCCAGCTCCCACGTCAAGCCATCATAAAAACACATTTGCTCACTCGAAGTCATGTAATTCTTGCTCATTATCGCTCAGAGTTGATAATACAATAATGGCAAGTAAACAACCTGGCTGGACCTCTTTTCAGCGATTTACAGACATATTATTGTGTAAACTAGGCGGAGAAAAAAACTGAATTAATTTAACAGCTCGCTCACAATCACATTATGTATACTTACATATAGTAGACTGGAAATTTGTCAAGTTCCAATCCAAAGTGTCCCTTGATTACAATACTACGTATACCTAGTTAATAATGAAGAATTTTCCCTACATTTTTAACAAACATTCCTTTAGTGCTCTTTGACATTCCTGTCCTGGCATGGCCTGGTCTCACTTGTCACTCGTTTGCTTCATATCATATGATAATAATAATAAACATCACACTGTCAAAGAACTCTCTGAATTCTAAATCCTTGTTAACGTACATTAACATTCACATTATATCTGCAAACTCGTTGTCCACATATTTACAATTTGCATAGCCTGGATTTTAACGTTCTCAAGTACCTGTTCCCATGTAATGTAGTATTATTAGCATATTCTATATAAATATGCAGCATAAAAAATGTTTTATTTGCCATTCTTTGCGAAATGGTAGGCAAAATACATAAATGAGGGATCAGTCCACTTTACTCATAGGTTGAGCAAACGATTAATTGAGAGTCTAAGTAAGTGCATTGCATTGTAATGTAGTTTAATGGGATTCAGACTTCAAAACTTCAAAAATGATAACAAATAAATTCAAAGTCAAAGCTATCCCATTTCATTGAGATTAGTACTACTATAAGCTATCTAGTACTGTACTATTCAAAGCAAAGACATCTTATTTACCTACGCCAAAACCACACCTTAAGCATATAGTTGCTACGTATTTATTAAGTAATGCCTATGCCTTCATCATATAACAATGCCATTCTTCTTTCCCTTATAGTAAGAAAAGTCACCTGAACTCAAACACATCTAAAGAGACAAGATTGTGTTGCTGTTCTGTTTGCGTGACAAGACAAGAGACTTCAATTTCTGTTCGAATCTTCTGCGTTACACATTACAGTACACACAGTCGTATAGAAGTCATATCACAAACAACGAGGGTGGTCTCCTCTCCTCTGCCCTCAACTAGTCCTAATTTTTTTCGCCTTCTTCTCCAGCACTAGTTTAGCCTGTAATAATGTGCACTAACCAAAGTAACTAACTAGCTAAATAACTACACAGAGCGCATCGGTAGCTTAGAGGCAACTGCTAATAGCAGTTGAACAACAACTGCTCCTAATCCTAACGATATAATGCCATATTTAATGCTTCGGGAGCTTCGTTCGATCCCATTTGATCGAATTCAATCATAATCATCTCCACACCTCATCTACGATTGGCTACACACGAACAAAGAACCTGATTAGCACAATCACATTCTCCTTAGCTACCTATTTATCTACCACACCGAATTTCCTGCCTTTATACCATTTACAATACATTCTGCTCCCTATACTTACAGTAGTATTCTGTATTTGCCTTTCTTTTCTTCCATTTGCCTTTACGTACATACTATAAGCAAACAAAACACGCATACGAAATTATATACAAAGTTATATGATGTAAGGGCAACTTAAGTTAGTTGAGCCAAGTCAAATCCAATCAACCATGTACTTAAACTACAACACACCTTATATTTTCCCTTCTGTCTCATTTGTTATGTTATATTTTATAACTATAAAGCATAACAGACAGCAGAGCCAGGTAAACAAGGTTGATTTTTTAGAAACAAAACAAAATTTACACTTTGTACTTTGTACAATAGAATGTTGCTATATCTTTGACTGTGACTGTTCTCAATCTTTGAGTAGATCTTCTTCCTGAATCACGCAAACTGACAAATGGGGAAAAGGTAAAGAGCCCTGTAGGTTTACATCGAGCCGGGGGTACGTAGTAAGTAAGTATTTAACATTTAGCTTGAAATTTCGTCGCCAGCCGAGTCCGAGCTGAAATTCCATTGAAGGATCTAAGTAGCTCCAAATCCAAATCCAACCTACACTACAGATACTACCTACCTACCTTGTAGAAAAAGACAAAAGGGCAAAACGAGCCTTTTGTTTCGAAATTCCCTTTTCTCGCATTACTCTGGCTATTACGTGTTCGGATCTCTTTCCCTCACACCTCGAAACTCCTAGGCAATTGCTTTCCTACTCCTTGAAAAACTAACAAACCGACAAGACACGACAACCAACTACAACCGACCGAACCCAAACCAAACGTTCAATGCAAACCTCTAATAATCATCTAAATAGTAGACTTAAAGTAAATAAAACTCGACACGAAGGATCTCCTTCTTTATTCCATCTGTACATAATATGAGTACATAACAAGGTCTGAGGTAGGCAAGCCAAGTCAAGTCACTATCATCCTACTCTACTATTACCATAACAATTCCATCCCTCGCTCGGTAGTAATCAACTTTGAACATTCTTCATTCCTATAAAGCTTTAGCCAGGTAAAACAGATGCAAGGTGAGTAGTGCTTCTATATATCTATAGATTTCCCTTATTTACTTACTCTGCAATGCAAACTACATAAACTACATAAATACAAGTACAATAGTGCCAGAGGGCGACTGAAACTGAATAAGCCAAAAACAAACTAGCTTCACTGAGCTTCCTTCCAGTCCAGTTAAAAAGATACTCTGCACTTAACTTACAGAACATTATATCAGCCTATTTCCATCCATGGCTATCATCTATATACTTACTACAGGTCATCTCAAGTCACTCCAGCTCAACACTATCACGTTCCTGTATACTACTATATAAAATATATATATTTCAACAAAACAGATTTCCCAACAAACTCTTTACATAAAAGCATTGTGGTTTCGTTTCGTTTCGTTTAGATATCATCTTTACTTTATAGTAATCAACAAAACACAATTTATACGATAGGAACCTTCTATAATGTTATCAGCAGAGAAAATAAGAACCACAGAGGAGCAAGTGGAAGGCAAAAGAAAAAATCTCATTGCGTTGCTTTGCCTTGCCTTGCGAGTACTTCAATTACCACCTGTCCAGTTCTCTCCTATGTATCCCTATAATAATCCCACATGGAATAACTAATACTCATCTGTCTTCTCTCGTCTGCCAAAATGACGCAAAAGCCTTTTAGACAGCACACACAGTGTAAGTAAACTGCAAAACTGAAAAAGGGAGCTTCTCACATTGAATGATGAACATCCCATGGCCTGGCCTGGCCTGGCTTTAGCTCTTTTTCTATACCTTCTATGCATTATCTCCTTTCTCTTGTCTTGTCTCTTTTAGAGATTAGAACGAAGAACTAACAAGAAAACAGATATCTATGTCCCTACGTACTACACACACAACAGAACTACAACCTACCCGGTTTGCGATTGCGATGCGATCCTCTCACTTAATCTACAAAGGAAGCAGGCGGTCCCAGAAGAACTCAATCTTACACATAATGAAATTCTACGGAAAATAAATACGATTCCTTCTTCCTATCCTATAATATTATTACAATTAGATTATCCTTTCTACTTTACTAAGCTACATATACAATATACTAGAGTGTGTGCGTATCAGCATCAATTCAGCTCCTATCTATATCTCTAAAAGCCAAAGTCAAACCAAGTCAGACCAAGAAAGATAAAGAAATAAAAAATAGAAAGACTCCACTACAGAGACGATATCAACATCAACATTCAACAGCCCGCACACAACAGACAATACCACACCGCAACACTTCGCATTAATAACTTTACTTTTATTGTATGTCTGCATTTTATACACACAGTAAGTACTGTAAATACATTACATAGAAGTAAATACTACGGTAAGTAGTATAGAGGTACACTTAAAATACATAGCCACGTTAAATACTAGGTAAGTTTATCCTTTGATAAACTATGTATGACTAAGATCTACATTTATTTTGTTCAGGTTGGGATTGCCATGCCGTGCCTTGTCTATGTGTCTTGTCTTGCCCTGTCTTGCTGTCCTGGCCTGTCATGCCATAAGGAATTGCCTCAAAACACAACATACAAGTAATGAGCTACAGAATAGACAAGATAACTAACTAGCCTTCGTTTTACTATCAACATCTGCCAATGCTAAGCAAATGCCATGCAATGTAATATACTAGTATTGCAAGGCGAAGTAAACTCTTATATGTTAAGAAGCAGACTTGTATTTAAAAATTAATAATCCCCACATTTACAATTACAACAAAAATAGTAACATAAACTTGCTTCGCCATTATAATTGCTGTAATATTTCCCATGTAGCTTAAGGTGGTGTGGTGGTAATGTAGTTATCTACATTATTATCAGGAATCAGTGTTATTAATCACAAGATAAATAGTTCAGACGCACCCCGCTAAAAATCTTATTTGATGAATGGAGGCCGTTCTAGCGGTAATAACTGATCTCTAGAATAAAACAAACAAAAATACTACCTGTGAGTTGAGAATTGCAAGACAAATAAACAAAATCCTCCCTCGAGTAAATAGAATACAAATACATATTGTATCTGTAAGTAGTTGAGTTGTTAAGTTGAGTAAGACACAAAGAGAGGCATGTATAAAGGAATAAGTTAAGGAATACGATGATTTTTTTCAAAGAAACATCAATTATCTCGTTATTACTCATCCGAGGCAATCATTCGCTCATTCATTCATTTGTCTTATCTATAAGCAACACACTACCTGTTTCAAACTAACTCCTCTTATTCCTTTAGTAATGAATGCCGCATTGCAATCAACAACTACAAACTATGTATTTAGCACTGAGACTTACCCGACAAAACACAAGATAACTAACTAGATTCTCTATACCTACATACTTAAGTAGATTATAGACACTACTATCTATATTTGTTACGCATACCTAATAAGTACCTACTATATGGCACTATGGTCGTTTAGAGTTTAGATATACCTTGTTAAGGTACTCAATGTACATTTAACATTCCCTTTGACATCGGCTGCATTAATTTTAACAAGCATTGTCAGAACACTTTTCCCTTCCAGCAAATCTTATTAAGGATCCCTCTTCCTGTCCTCTGACTCTAAAAAATACCTAGAACAGAGAATTCCAAGTTCCCAACCCAAAATATTGGACACCAGACCACACCACGAAGGATTCTTGGGCCAGCCAAACTCAAACTCAATCGTTAACTTGTTAGGTATTTTCCAATTGTATTTCACTTAATGTTGCACACGTCACGTCAAATGACTCAAACGAAGAACAAACAGGCCATGCCATGCCATAGCACGCCAGACCAGACCAGGTTAGTAGAAACGAAACATAACCACACTACATCTACAGACACCTAAATCCAATAAGTACTATCATTAAATCATCCGGCCCTTTTCCTTATTTCCTTGTTAACTTCTACCTTATACTCTCCAACACTCATAAATATCATTAAGGTACCCATTTAGAAAACAAACCCAAAACCAACCCACATCCTTTTATATTCTCTAGAAAAATTGTGAGCAGAAAATCGAAAGATGGAAATGATCCAATATACTTCTACACAACACATTACAAGTTACAATACAATAACACTATGGATTATGGATGTCATGTCACGTTACGTAATACATTCACTTGACTTTCGCTAGCTCACTTTAGTTTAGTCAAGTCAAGTCAGATATTATGTCTCAAGACTTTTTCTCTAGAATGTACTACTACACTGTACACAATTAAAGGAAAAAAGCGTTGAAAAAAATCACAGTCAAAAAGCCTTAAACAAAACAGAAATGAAATGACGAGGACGGGCCCAAGGGGACCACCCGCACTTCCAATTCAGTCCAATTCAGTCCAAACCAATGTAGCACAACAAAATAGAACCATAGCATAGCAAAGCAATTGCTTAGCAATCCATTTCAAATTTCAATCTGATCCTCTATGTAAGAGTGTAGTATGTGACGTGAGTACGTTTTTGGCCACCTCATCAAATCAACCATCAAAATCAACATGAACCCTTTTCTTGTTACATTATACAGGTACCTTTAGAATGGTACATTACATATAGTAACTGAAACTACTACAAACAAATAGCTACATAAGTAAATTACATCACAATCCATGCAGAGAGCATCTCACAGACGGTACGCTTGAATTGAACCGTATCAAACCAAATCAACATAACATAAGTAACAACAGAGAAGGAAATGTTCTACGTTGTTTCTGTTTGTTACCTGGGATCCTGGGATTTACTTGTACTGTCCTCTACTATATACATCAAGAAAGCGAATCTCAATTTAGAATCCACTCCTCTTCAATCCAGATCACTCTGTCCTAATTTGATATGAAAGAAAGCAGAACTCTACTCCAAAATAAATAAGCTTAACATCTAACGTCTAACATCTAACCTTCAGTGCTCAATGTTCAAGAAGTTGAATTGCATCCAATTGATTTCAAAATCTAATACACTAAAGAAAAGTATACAAGTGAACTGAATTGATCAAAATAATGGAATGAGAGTCACTCCTGCTCTGCTTACGACTACTTAGAACAGACAAATAGCCACGGTACTTATCAGTAAGTACATACTACAAAGGGATGTTAAAGAACCCTTAATTTTATTCCTGATCTCATCCCATTCAATTTGTAACTAAACTCTTTCACTTGCCCCTTCATCTCTTTCGGAAAGGACAACAAGCTTTAAGCTTTACAACAAATTGCCCAATAACTACCTTAAATGTTAAAGTCGGTCCGGCTCACTCTCCTTCCCCGCATACTGTAAGGTAACTTAAGGTAAGTACTTACGGAACGTTACGTACAGTAACAAAGAAACTCCTTATGGCATTTAAGGATACATTAATTCCAAACGAGACTTATTTTTCCGCTCCTACTTACTACAGTTATCCCTCAAACATCAATTTACTCCTTTAACAACTATTTCCCTATTGAAAAGTCCAATCTAACCTAACATAAACATATTTTATGTATTCCTTCAAACTAAACTGACCTGTGCGACCTGACATGGCATACACACATGTCCCTTAATGTTCAATGTTCAATGTTTTTCCAATTCCAATTTTCTTCCAATTTTAATATCCTTGTGAAGCTAAACAAACAATAATGTAGTCAACGGTGAAGTACATTGCATACTGTAAGTAGTACCTCGTACGTGCTCTATTCCCCTTGTGGCTTGTTAGAACACTCTTAAAATCAAATCTGAATTCAAGCATCTCATACACATACAATATCTCGTTACACTAAATATCCCCGTAACTACATACACTACATTACACCCCATTTTTCTACTTAACTTACTGCGACTCAATATTATACAAGAAGAACCTCAAGAAATGCTAACGAAAGTCACGACTATCGATTTCCTCTAACTATAATATGAGCACACATAATAATAATACGATCTACATTGAATTTAGGGAGACTTTCCCTATAAAAATTGCTAAACAATCATATTATTACTTTTATATCATATCATTTCTTACCACATTACATACATGCATAGAAGACGACAGGACACAACGGGTTGAATGTTGAATGTTAAATTCAAGGAAAGGTAGTAGTTGAAGTGTAGCGGTTCGATGATTTTGATTTTGGGTATATAACTTCTGCATTATTATTCTATTCTATACATTTTGCACCATATACTTAATATATTTATAAGTAGTTCAGACAGAATGACTTGAAAAATCCATGATATGTACATATTTAAAGTATATTATTATATATCGGTTGTATAACAGAAAATTGTGAAGTAGAACAGTACCATATAGCCATTGAGCATGAGTTGGCAATACCTTGCAGTGCAGTGGCACTATGTACCAGTCGGATATAGATAATGCCATGCGAAGCCTTTCTTTTCCTGACTATTCTCTTTCTCTTCTCCCATTCTATCCCTATTTGTGTTCACAAAAGAGCCGGATAGATCGATCTCTCATTAATTACCGACAGAATATTACACTCTTGAGCTGGCTGAGTAGAACTGAACTCATCTGATGCAACCAGAGCATGCATGCTTTAATTTCAATTCAAAATCAAAATCAACCCTTTCCTTCCATTCTCTACACTCTCCTCTACATAGTAATCAATAAAATATCTACTTATTCAACTACTTGACTCCTTTCCCGTACTTTTTAACTTCCCTTCCTTTCTTTCCTGCCTATTCGCATCATTGATCCATTTTTATTTAGTCTTAATAAATAGCCAACTGCATAAAACCTATTTTTATGCTTAATACTACATATAGAATAGGTAAGTATACTATATGTACATGATAATATGCAATGCACTTAAATAAAAATCCACCCTTCTTATCTTTAATGCTACCATTTTTTATAACTATGCAAAAGTGGACTCACTATTATATAAAGAAAGCAAACTAAACCACATAATAATATTTAAGTACCTAATGTACATTGCATACACACATTTATGTAATAAAGAAATAACAATACTGATAAAGGCTTACATGACGGGCTCTGGGCTACTAACTATTTTGCTGCAACAAGATATCTAATTATACTTTATATAAACAGACAGCCTATTTAATATTGAAGTTGAAAAATGACTTTATGTTCTTGATGACCGCAGTAGAAGTTAAAAAAACAGTGCAAATAAATACATTGAGATAGAAATAGCCGACTGAACTGAGCTTAACGGACCTGTGAACTTTGTTTCTTTACCTACTCGTAGTTATTGTGCTAAACTATAAGAACTAAATAAAATAATTAAACATTCCACTCATGATTTTATGAAGATTGCTAGTACAAGCATAGAAACAACTTGATAACATGACTGACGCACATCTTTATATCCGACAGTTCCACAAGTTCCACACACATCCATAACACAACATCTTAAGAATACAATACTTGTACATAAGTTGATTATTGTAAAATAAAAATTAGCAGGAGCACCACCCAGTTTAAGAAGTATGGAATGATACATAAGTATATAGTAAGTATATGCAGAGAGAAGGCCCTTGCCCGCTCTTCCGTCCTATCGTAACATTAACTTTAACGTTCCATCCTTTCGCACATGCAAAACATTAGTTTGTTGGCGAAAAATAGTTGTCCGTCTGTGTTACACAATAGTAGAATAGAAAAGCTACTTAAGCTAATCCAACAATATTAGCAAAATTCTCATGTCAGAAGAAAAATTAGAAAAATCCAGCCAACAGAACATCAGTCTTCCTCTCTCTCACTCCTAAAAAACTCAAATGCATTATTCAATCCTTCACCTTCCTTCTTATCACTTTTAAAGCATCTCACTCATGTCAGACATACATACATCGTACGCTTGCTCCTGCAACTTATTTGTACATATACTACAAATATTATATATGCACCACTATACACATAATACATTATAAACATACTACATAGCCTCCAATACAAAATAACTTTATAAACTGCACCTTACTACTTATTTAGTAACTTATTGTTAATGTGTGCATATGTAGCTCCATGAAAGTTGAAACGAATCCAAGATACCACATAGAAACGTATGTAATGCATATATATTTCTATTGGAAATGCTTTTACTTGTTCTAATTTAGTTATTGTTAGTGCATTGAATTGTTAACTGGTTTGGTCTGAGCAGACAAGGCGAGGCCAGGCCTAAGTCAACAGTCTGCTAGCAGTTCTAGTTTAAATACATGACATTGTCTATAGGTAATTATAAATACGTAACACCAGTAGTACTAATATCGGCAGGCATATACATAGTATGAGTATATGCAACATTTCCTTCCCTCCTGACCTCCTGAGCAGGCTGGTTTGGTTTTTGGCTAGCTAAGTGCAATCCAAGTTATAAACCAAGTTTTAAGCTTTAACTTTTAAGCAACAGAATAGAATCGAACTCCCTGACCGTAAATTAAAATGTATCTTCTGCTAATGCAATTTAAGTGTTCAACTCTTTCCCATGTAAATAAACATTTTTAGTTAATTATCTCTCTCTTAAGGAGTATGTATAAGAACTTAATTAATTGCACTCACCACCATGTCTTGCAATAATGAGAAAAAGAAACCAAAATGTACACTTATATTACACTACACGGGAATATCTACTTAACATATATGCTGTTTTTGTTCATGCCTACATAACGTAACGCAATCTAATTCCAATTCTAGTTCCAGTGCCACTATATCTATATATGTACGCAATGGATTCTATTGTAATCTAATAAAGTTGTTTGTCCCCTGTAAGTTGCAAGTAATGCAATGTAATATTAAGTAACTTTATGATCGCTATTTTCATCAACTATGTTTCTATATTCTATTTTATAATGTAATTGTAGGTATGTACTACACTACACCCTCTTGTATACTTACTAATAGTTTGAAGTTGAACATGCTAAAGTGTAATACGATATTATTCATTGTTTGTGTCTATTGCTTACCCAAATGTATTACTATTTTATAGAGGATATAGTATTTAGTACATAGGTATGCACTTCGCTTTTCGCTTTCTATAAATACAATTTAATAGCACTGCATTTTGTTGGTTAAGAAACTATAAAGATTACTACTGTCCGTAAAATACGGCTACTAATTGTTAAACAACCAGCAAAAAATAACTTACATTCGTTACATCCTACATACTATACACAGCATGAATATCAAAATAAATCTACACCCATAAAAGAAAAAAAATAACATGATGATTCTAACTCTGGTCAGTAATTCTTAATTATGAAGACAAAGGCATGCATTTCGTTTTGACTTTATAATAGTATGCATAAACATATAGGAGAGTAAGTAAATAATTATATTATATTTAGATATCTAATCGTACCGATGTAGTGCATGCATAGTATGCATATTGCATACTGCTACGCTTGAATGTGGTGTAGGAAGGATCTGATTGAGTTTAGAGATTGCATTCATTAAATTACTATATTCTAGTCTTATAAATAGTTGCATCATCAGTTGCATCACAAATCTCAATAAGATTTATTTCTGAGCAAGGATTTTTGATGGCAATGTTTAATTTTCGATATTTCTGCGGACATACAGTGGTTGTATTGTTTTTCTCCAATGAAAGTTGACCTTTTAGAAAAAGCTAAAGAACAGACGACAAACATAAATACATGTAGGACCTATAGGAAAAATTGTCATTTGCAAAGATTCTGAATTAGCATTGTACCACTTGTACTTATTATGACTTAATTCTAATACAGCTTTGTACGTATTGTATCGTATAGGTTCTATTTTGCTACATAATATTACGTGATGTTGCAGTAGCGTTGTTGTGTGATTGTGGTTAGGTGTCAAGACATCGAAGGAAAGACAGGTTTCCATTTCTTGTCCATCCCAACAAACCAACTATAGCCAGACGCGTTCGTACAATGCATTTCAATGCTCACTGGCAATGATAGTAATCAGATCAGATCACACGCACTGGACCGAACAATGTCTGCTCTTCAGTTTAATACCAATATAGATGCTCAAACTATTGTTGCCTTACGTTTGAACAAATAAGCGAGTCTTTCTTGGTTATAGTATGTATTGCCTATCTATAAGTAGAGTAATATTACAAATGGCTATCTGTATATGTGGCAGAAATAGAATTTTTCCCTTCCTCCATGGCATGGCAGTGACGACAAGAATCTATAACTACATAAACTGTACCGCCTTCGGCAGAAAAGTTACTACCTATAATGCAATAGAGGAACAATAGCGATAAGTTTCCTTAAACTTAACTAAAGGTATATAAAACTATAACAATTAGGACTTACTATTGTATACCTTCATAAGCAGTAGAAGTAGTAAACAATTCCAATTTTCCAATGGACATGACATGACTCCTTCACTCATTCCAAGCAACATACCTATAGTTTTTCTAATTTCTAGATTTCCTCTAAGCTTCAGCTTTGCCCTCTTATTGTGTTTAGCTTGACCAAGATACAATAGTGGAATCTGTGTGGCCAAGCCCGAGCAGGCGAGTCCTTCTGCTCTAGTCTGGCCTGGCCAAAGAGATAAGTGACACATTTAGTTATGCCAAGTTTATAGATTTCCCTGAGATAAGAATTAGACCCACACTATGTCACACAGGACTAATTCTTCTTGTATCTGTAGTGTGTGTGCATGGTCCTGGAGTATACCTACTCACGTAGAGTTCCATCGCAATTGAAAAAATTCCTTACTCGTTGTCTCGTCGTAATGTGAAGTCAGTGAAGCAAATTAGAGCTGAGACTGATACCCAGATAAATACGATACTCATTCGGATGAGTGAATTAGAACAAATTAAATGAGACAAGGATAGGTACACTAAGTCAAGCACATTTATAATTGTTTTCCTAACCATGATAAGAGATCCTTGTTTTGGGAATGGAGTCTGAGTGAACCTGATTATTTTCTTTCATTCATGCAAGGCAATAAACCTAATAGTCTAGTCTAAACTACATTATAACAGAATGAGGTGTGTTTTGCAATAACTGCGTTACATAAAATACAAGTATTGCTTTGTAAAGTAAAATATCAATATTTTGTCTATTTGTGTGTATATGAAAACTCGAACGATTATTTCGTTGGAGGATTAAACTAATATGAAAATGGAATAATTAGGTCCATATTCTGTTAAGTTTGGAATGATTTAACAGATTTTTGATTGTATTAACTGCTATTAAAAATTGGTGCTAAACAAGAATAGTTATAACTTAGGCTTACATATTTGGATCATCAAAATACTGTTAGCAAAATAAAGCTAAATACAAGTCTCTGTTGTTTAAATTGCAGTGTGAACTGTATTAAACATATAAAATGATTCAAGGCTTACTAATGGCAGTAATTATCACATTCCAAAATATTAATTGTACAGTGATTACCAACACTGTATTTACAAACAGTTCCAAAAGCATCCATTCCCGTTGTTAATGTCGAGGTTCCGCATGAGATAATATTAATTGTATGTATAGAAAAAGAAAAATAGTGAAATATGTGTAATGTCTGCTTAGGTATCTATGTACAACCTGCTTTTGCCATTTGGGATTCCAAGTCTTCGACAAGGAATCTGAATCTATGTAGGCATAATGCGATAATGATGTTTAACAAAGGATTAGGCATTCCACAAAATACCACAAAAAGACTATCAGCAGTTTAATTCACATGATATGTATATGTAAGTGTTGTTAGATACCTATTTATACAACTGTATTACCTATGTAAAGAGTGTGAGCGTATGCATCGCATTAAATAAGTTACTTCGGGTTACTCTCGTGTGGCCCAACCGACACCATATACCACACCACATAAGAGTGTGGTATTGTATGGTAAATAACCTAAAAGCGTAATCATTATGCCTGGCCATTATGATAGTATCTGAAAAGCACACATACAAGGAAATACAGCATGTACATACATACATGCTCTAAATCTCAATCAGAAAAATGGATGTGACCATAAAATATCTACTTATCACATCCTTATCCTTATCAACGGTAATATTAATTGATTTAGCTCTTCTCTATTTACATTTATACAATAGTCAAGTGAAATGATTTGATTTAGCATTGGTAAATCATTTCAGACGCAAATCGCATTACTTTTTTCTGAAGGAGACGATGACACGAGGAAATCAGACCAGCATTGAACTTACAAAATGTCAATTGCCTAACATTACATGAAAACAATATAAATTGACTCCTCTTTTGTTGGTGGCTTTGCTTTGGGCTGGCTGTTGGCTCCACACTCCATTATAGCATACAGCTTTGATTTTGGTGGTTTCATTTGCTACGGTTTTGATTTCTATTTCATCCCTGGCTTGGTGATTGAAGATTGAGCACAACATACCACACAACACCACACGAAACCAAGGCAAACGAAACCACATCTTGGAAAAAGCCTTTTGTGTCCAGACCAGACATGAAGATTAATTCAATACCATACTTAATACAATGCAGTGTACGAAGTTTGGTTGCCTTGCTGTCGTAGTTTTGTTGGAGGTAATAGTAGACAAAGTAGACAGTTGGTGGTTTGGATTGCTTTGCTTAGGTTGGAGTTGGAATGGATGCCATCATTGTTTCAACCAAATGTACGTACGCAGTAAAAATGCAGAAAAAATCTTCAATTCACTTACCTAGAATAGACATAAAAAGAAATATTGATTAGATTAAATTTTGTATTAGGTACTCACATAAAATATTTAAGCTTACATTTTAAACTAAGTAACTAAAGAACATACACAAGGGAAATCATTATAAGTATACATACACAATACACAAGTTGAATCTTATACAATATAATCTATTTTGTCACCAGACAAGACTACTAGACCACAAAACGAACTTGATATCGAATAAAATCAAAATCAACTCTGTCCTATTGCTCATTTGGCTATAAAGCCTTTGCTTGTTTTTTTACCGTTCAGCTCAAATGTAGTTATCATGATCATAAAATCCTTTCATATGATAATTTGCTACTTATGTTCCATGCAAGTGAGTTTTTCCTGTCATAGCAGTAGCACAGTAGTATTACCTACATCATCACTACACACGTCTTTCTTCAAGATAAGAAAACGCATCGTCCGTCCAGCACACCATATAATCCCTACCATCTAGTATAAAGCTACAGAATGAAAATCTCCTATTTCAACATTGGTTCCTTTCTTCAGTGAATATTACATAGCTACCAGTAGTAGCTCTCCCTGTAGTTAAATGTAAATGCAATGTTGTTGTGGATCTGATGGATTGGAATTGCCCCGTAGTGTATGTAGTTAAAAGAGCTCATTACGCTAAAACAGGAAGATAAAAGAGAGAGACACGTCCAATCCAATCCAGCCAAGCCAAGCCAGGCCAAAGAGCAACGCAACGGTGTGCTAAATACATTTTTAAAACAACAAAAATCTACTCATCCGTGATTTAGTTTGCTTTACTTTCCTCTTGCAATCAGAATCAAAATTCAAATTCATCATTTGAACAACATAACAAGACATAGCGCCACTTCACATCAGAGCACATAATACTACTTAAAACTCAAAGAAAAGCAATTGTGTAGCATTCTGTCCTATAGGATTGCGTACTGCGTACATTACGTACAAGTTACGCTTATACAATAGTTATATCCACATCTACCTAAAGTTTTACGCGTGTGATCCACTTTGCTTTGACATCAGCTTGCCAAGTGCGAAATTGTACGAGGCTTCAACGCGCTTTCCTTTTTCTCTTCCCGAAGCCGTCATCCTCATATAAATACAATGTACTGTACTGTATATGTACAGATATGTATACATATAAAAGAGAAATGTTTCACTGCTCACATCACATCACATTAACTTTATATTTACTACTGTATAGTATTTACTATTATGTAATAAAACCTTATCTATCTACTTATATCTATGGCTGTCCCATCCATCTTCCCTATACTACCTAGTCTAGATTATAGATATAATATAATTCAGTACCTAGACTATTACTATTTGTATATAGCATAGTAGATTCTTCGAAAGCATTCAAAGCCTAAAGTAAAAGTATATTTGATGGTTGTGCTTTGGGATGCTGTGGAGAAAGAAAAGAGAAACAGAACAGTGAGTGAGTTTAGTTCATGAAAAAGGAGAAAAGATCAAAGCTGCAATTAAGCACCTTTGAAGGGGACCCTATTTGTCCTACGCGTTAATTTTCACCCTGACTGCCTACCCAGGATTCATTTTACATTTACTTTCCATCTCTTCCGCTTTGGGAAAACTTTATTTTAGTCTCTTGCTACATAGTACTTGAAATCAGCTAATATAAGGGCACGTCATGCTAAAACACAATATTTATTCAACTCAAACTCTCTCCAGCCTCCTTTCACTGTCTGTATATAGCAACAATTTTATTAGTTCTACTTGCAACGCTACTATCTGTATACTACTGCACATTTCAAAATTCATCTGTCATGTTTTCTCATTCTGAGTCTGTTCTTGTTGTATAGTGAGCCACAGTCTAACCATACAATTTTAACTATGTGTTAGGTACAGACAGTAGTATTGTAAAATGCCCTAAAATATTCGGCTAACTAAACTATCGACACGACAGAGGCAGACTTCTCATTATTTGTATGTATGGACTATACTTAGGTACTAGAAAATTCTATACTTTTAGTAATAAATGAAGTATAGTATTATAGTCATAGTGTTGGAAGCGTAATGAAAATTATTATGATATGCTATACGCTTATATGGAAACAAGGAGTTCGCCTCTACTTGTACTCATCAGCGAAGTGAATTCAAGTCAAGTCAAGTCAACTCAACTCAAGGGAAGTCAACTCAGTACAAAAACAGTGCTACTTTCCTTTGATCTTTCAAACAACTCCAAAATGCAAACAGCACACAAAATATTGCGTTACATTACATTACATTATGCTTCTTTACTAGAAGAGTATTACTTGCTCAACTCACAACCAAAATGAAGTGAAGCCTGGCCAAGATACAGTAAATATGGAGAAAACCAGAGCAGAGGATTCTACTTTCTATATGTACAGATACGCTAGACTAATCTTTAGTTCTAGTTAGGCTCTTGATTTGGAAATGGACTGCTGATGTGAGTTCAGTTCACTTGAGTAGCATTCCCTTATTAACAAGCATCACATTTGAATTCACTCGGGCATAGAAAATTACGAAATGTCAACGGAGACTACGACTGGCTCATAACATTTGGCTTTTGAATATATTTTTGATGTAGCGGAACTCAAAGCTAATCAGCACTTTCATGCTACTAATATTTAACTCTTCCTACCACATCTGTCTATCTGTCATTCCTAAAACACGCAAGACTTGTGTAAGTAAGCCAAGTCAAGTCAAGCTAACTTTTACCTTTACATTGCTAAAGTACCTACCTACACCTAGATAAATATTTGTATTACCTATAGACACTTCTAACTACAAATCATCTTTTATTGATCAGAATTATCATCAGGACTTACAAAATGACAACATTTCATGCGTAACTTAATTCTATGAAAGGATAGTAAGTAAACTAGTACCTAAGGTATAAAAATTTCAAAGTATCTGAAAATAATTGTACTGATATGAGAAAGGGCATAAATAATATTTTATTTCAGAGAGATGAGATGAGTTTCGATAATTCTTTCAACTGCCCACATAAAAAATTCCAAAGAAAACGCTAATTTTTAATTCTTCACTCGAACAAAAGAAATCTTTTTAAAAGCGACCATTCATCGTTTTCCTTTCAATCATAGCAGCCCAGAGAAACTATTTTTAAATCTGTACATCGGCAATTTCTTCTCATACAATAATGGATCCAGATCCAAGTAACGTAAACGTAAGCGTCTTCGATTAACGAAAAAGAAACTGAAACCTAGAATTTTAATAGATCCTTTGAAATAAAACCTAAAACCCCTTTTCCAATTGCTTTGTCAGAAGGAGAGCTATCATGTACATACGGTAGGTTGTAGGTACTTATTGAACAACAATGAGAACGGTTGCCAAGCTTAATATTGTTTAGTGGTTTTAATAGGATTGTGATTGAGCTGTCCTGCCCTGCCCTGGTCTGTCCCTATACAGAGAAAACCTGCAAAAATCCTTCCGTTCAAGGCGTACAATGCAATACTTATTATGAACAAGAAAGCTCTCCATTTAACTCCTACTCTACTTACTACTTCTACTTCCCCAAATTCTATTATTGTACTAAAGCATCTTCTATACATATATAATATAATAATACTTCCTTATATAGACGCTATTTACGCATTACATAAAGTCGTACAATGTTACAGAACCGGATGAGTGTCACATTACACATGTACCAAACCTAAGCAACTCTAGCTCCCCATATTTCCACTTTTATGATACACATCCTTGCTTTAGACTTCTTTTTCGTGTTCCTAATTTCAAGTGAGGAAAGGCTTCGTAATGCAACCCTATCCTTTTCATTAATGCCCAACTGAACCAATTCATTCACAATTAAATCATAAAAGCTTTCATTCACTTCATAAGATAAATATAATATTAAGTACCACCGGAAGAATTCTCAAGAGAACACCAATCTACTGCCAGTTAAAATCTCATTTTGATTATTTCGTCGAATATAGTAGAATATTAAACCTACCATTATTTTTCCTCATGTGAAAAATATATACAATTTTCTAATTTGTAGATTTTGACCAGAATTCTTGTCTCTGATTAACATTAAGAAAAATCCAATTTTGTTTTATACGAATGAGAACTTATTTTATCAATTTAAAAGTGTGCTAATAGTAATACAACTAACTCAGAATTACTTTTGTATCCGAATTCCCGTCCTTTTCTTACAATACGGAAGTGAAAATCAGAGCTGGAGTATATACTTACGTTTAAAACATAAAATATTATAGAATTAATTGTCTATCCGGTCGTGTCAATTAAAGGGTAATGATAATATAAAGATGCGGACCCACAACCAACCCTTTAGCTCAACCAAGCCAGCCAGCCCACGTCCGCCAACGTTCCATCTATCTCTCTGGTATATAAAAATCAACCCCAATGAATTAATCATAATGATTAGCATTTCAATTTTCCTCGCTGATCATCGGGAGGATTTATTTCCATTCCAGTCCAATATAACTGAACGAAGGTTTCGGGTTACACTCCACTTAATGTCATGTCATGTCACAGTTATGAATTATGATGATTGAATTGAAACTGTGTCTCAATTTCTACGTACATACACATAAGATACATCACATCACAACTGTGTTGCGTCACTCACTTGGCCAGGGCAGGCCAGGCCACAAAACAAACCAGAATAGGTTTCAATCTATTTATTTAAGTAGGTACACTATACACACAGTGCTCGTTAATACAATGTACACACTTATAGTATGTGTCGCAGTCGCAGTAAATAATATATTAGTATAGGAAATCTACCTACAAAGCAGTAAAGGATTTAAGGATATCAAATAACTGGAGGGATTAGGAATTATGATAACCTAAGTCAGTTAATAACTCATAATAATTCCGTCGGGACGAATAAAGAAGGGGTTTCATTCAACAAAAACGCAATACAAAATACAACGTGTAATGTTGAGTAAGTACATAAGTAAATAGCAGGAAAGGATACCCTCGATACTCTGTATTGTTATGTACAGATACTACACAAACCCCTTTGAATCTGCTCTATTATATGCTCAATTGGCTACATCAGAATTACGGGTTAGTTTACACAAGGATTATAATCCGTAATTGAAACATCCCAATTGTAATGAACATAACAAATGCTATCATGTTGTGTTCTCCTCTTGTCTTGTTTTGTTCCAATATAAATACCAAGACTAAAAGAATGTCTCAGCCTAAGCGCACATCTTTCCTTTGTAATTGTAACTAAAGACTTAACAACAAGGTATATCTAGTAATCAGCCAAGATTATTATGTGACACAACTATTTGAAAAGTTGCTACCTGTACTACGACTTCATGTATTTCTACTTACTACTTACATGCTCCTATGATTTATATAGGTGTAATTTCGTAGTTAGCTATTTTACATCAATACAATACTATCAGTGATCAATGAACTTTTCTTTCTCGAGATAGTAAAGTATCTTTCGCTATTGTATTAAAGTCGAAAGAAGGCAAAGCAAGCAAGGCAAGGTGAGGAATTGATAGCAAGCAAGTTAAGCAAGACTCAAACTCAAGACCAGACCATCTGTCTGTTTAAATAATAGAATACAATAGTACTCTGCATACATTGTATGTAGTTAAGTAGGTACGCTGAATTAACATATTATTGGAACATGGCTTCCCTAAGCAAGCTATGCAGTATTCTTTATTAATGCATTGCATGACATAATATGCAAGAATATTAGAGAGCACATGCACACTTGCTGATGCTTACGTACTTACGTCTTACGTTAGCTTTAGCTCAACTCAACTCGAGGCAAAATAGTAATGGAAGACAATGAATGAATTTCTCTAATAATATTCACACAACTCTGGGATTGGCTCTGGATTTTCTCAACTCAATCCACAATCTGACGAAAAGGAAGGCACAATCCATATTCATAATTCATGTCCATTCATAAATAAAGAGCTGGAGCAGAAATTCAAGTGCTCTGCGTACCGTAGCATAACACAGCACAGCATCAGTTCACCAACAGACTATTACCTATGACTATAGATATGTTAAACAACTCAAGTATGCATTTATGTATATAGTAGTCTTCTTATTCTTTACTTAAAAAGTAAGTTAGAGTAGCTTGATATTCTCCTTGTCACGCATCCTGATTTAGTCTTTAAAAAATAAACTAAGACTCAAGTCAACTCAGCTGAACTCAACTCACAGAAATGAGCTGATGAAGTAAGCACAAACAAAAACCTATAAACTGCTATTAAAACTACATACAGCCATTATGTAAACTGACGATGAGAATAAATATGATATGGGAGAAGAGGGAAGAATATTAAATACCTACATTAAACATCTATGCTCTTTTCACCCACTATTTATTCCAGTAAAATATGGGCTTGTGAATGTGTATTGAATACAAAGGGTCACATTCAAACCAAACCGATATTAACGAGCATATGAACAGGGGCACAAAAATGAATACTCAAAATTGTGGTTTCGTTTCGTTGAGTCGCCCTTCAACTTCCTACCGACTAAACTAAGCCATCATCCGATCCTCCACTCAACCCTCATCCATTCATATTTTATATTCATATTTACATCCATGTATGCAAGTACTATTCAATTCTAAATTCAACCAGATCATTACGTAGTAAAAATCATTAGTATTTGTAAGCACAAATGGAACTACTATTTACCTTTATCAGCTATTAGAAACTATATTTAATGATTTGGCGACCAAATCTACTCTACAGCTCTACTACCATTAAATTGCATTTCTACTACAAATACATAAGTCTTCATCCTGTAGACTAATTTCTAATATAAATTAAATTGTGCAAATAACCTATAATGTTCTAGGAGAACCTACATTTAATTTATAATGTTAATAAAAATCCATCAACGAATAATTTTTGGAAGGTATTTTCTTATGTAAGTTCCCTTTGTAGAATTCGTATTTTATTTTTGCCAAGTGTATTAGAAATACTTACGGATTATAGGTAAGTACAGATGCGTATACTAACTAAGTGTAACAAGATTTACAAGGGTGGAGTAGCGCTTACTATAATCTTCCTACTCACAACACAACACATCATACGTAAAAAGATAATCATGAAAAGAGAAAAAAGAAGCAGCAGTCAACCAGCCTTTGAATTTGAATCTAAACAGATGCGAAGCACTTGACTTTTTTCCCTCTTCGTTGTAAGCATAACAACTATCTACTATCAGTATGCAATTCTATCTCTGACTACTTACCTAATAGTAGTACTACATCACATATCGTCTCGAATACAAAAAGAAGCAAGTATCTATACATATCACATGTACAGCATCCCATTATAGTTTCTTTTGACTTTTCTTTACCTATTAAGTAGTTGCTTAACACTTTATATTACATTAGAGTTTACAAACTAACTAACTGAACTGTTAATTTTTATTCTTCACTATCTTTTACATTAGCCATACATTTAGAGCAGATAGTGATATCATATATGCAAGCAAGAATTAGAGATCTCGATACAAGTACTAAATGCAACAAAGCACACTAATTGTAAGTTTTGTTACAAGAGATAACGTTCATTTGAGGAATGCCCTTCCTTAATACAAAATACAGTTTGTCTGCTACTTATGCTTTTGTTTGTGTTCAAAGCAAACGTAAACACAAAATCAAATCCATTGCAGCTTATATCTGTACTACTAAGGCATTTTATAACAATGCCAAAGGAGAATAGAAATCTAAAATCCTGTATTGATACAATTGTATCTCACTTTATACACATAATAATAAGAATGCAAATGGTAACTGCTACATACAGGTTCAGTGGCAACTGGCAAAGAGCTAACAAAAGGCCAATCAAAAGGAAGATTGAACATTGAGTGAATTCATTTACAACTAAATAGTAAATAGCTAAAGGTAGGCTCTTTGAAAAGCTAATTCTTTATTGTGTGCATGTTGTTATGTTTAGTTGGGCTGATCAGGACAAAGCAGAAAGGAATGAATTACATATATTGCTCAAAGATACAACAATCACCCGAAGCCAATCCAGAAAAGACAAGACGCATATCAATATTTATGATAATCTAGCTAATCTAATATGCATTGTGTACAAATGTCTGTTTAGGTTAGGTTAGGTTAAGGTGTAATGCTATGGTAAATGGTAGTCAGCCAGCACAACTCAAATAATAATTCGCAATCCCAATCAAGTATAAATATGGGCACGCCATGCCATGCCATGCCACGACAAAGCCAAACCAGAAAATCTTACAGACAATAATCAATACGTACTTATTACAATATACGTTTCCCAATCAATAATCTTTGCAGAATTTGATGGGGATGGAGATTTCGCATTGCATATGTTTAGAGTAACTATATATCTGTACATTATGTTATAGGCTTGCTTTGCCTTGCCTTTCCAATTATTTTAACTTTATTTACGATATCCCTTCACAATTAAATAATAGAATTCTGCTGAACTGAACTGACTGTTGTGTTTGAAAAGGTTTAAGGAACAGTTAGTTAACAGATACGCTTCTTAGAGAATACAAACTTGATAAGTATGATACTACTTCACATTTCACATTAACTGACAGGTCAAGCCAGAACAGAGCTGGCAAATATGAAAAGCAAGACAAATTCTCCTCCTACGCTCCCCATCCTTCACAATGTATTATTTACTTTCCTTTCGCCAAAATGCCAAATATTCTATTGACAACGTACACAAACTGATGAGTATTGCCCATTTCAATAGAACATTGCAGAATTTATGGACGAGTAAATCAGTTAGGAAAAGACCCCCGTATGCCACTCTCAGCATGACCAGCATGAATTGTTTTATGAGGTTCATGTTCATGTTCATATCCACTATCCACTCCACATGAGCGACTAATACATTAATACCTATTGCCATTCATCAATTCTTTTACAAGAATTAGATCCATACTTACATGCTTGTAAGTATTTGTATATTTAAACTTCTGCAGTAAATTCAATATTCCATAGTTTACCACTGATAATTGCATGCAAATGCTTATTCATTAATTCGTAAATGTAAAAATTACTTCCTTGATAGTAAATATGTATGTATTATCATGATTTTTGTCCAAATGGAGCCTGTGACCTTAAGAAACAATGGAAATCAATAAATAAGGGTTTACATGCAAATATATTGCTTTCCTAAACAATTCTTACTTTACGTGTACAAATATTTAATAAATACTAATACCAAACGAAGGAAAGATCCAAATTGTATTTTGATTAGTATTCCTTAACAAGATTTTACTAATCCATACAAAACAAAAGCATGTATGCATAGGATTACACTAAATTGAAGATATAACCTCAACATTAGCTAGCGAGTAATGGTAATAAGTATACTAGAAATAAGAACAACAACAAAGAGAAAATATATAAGAGAGCAGACCAGGCCAGGAGTAGCAAAAGGAAAAGAGAAGACAAGGACCCGATAAAGAAGGAGAGGGAGCCAACCCATCTCGTTCATAATAATTACACGGCCCATCCCATCCTATTTCATTTTCATTCTCAATCTCATTTTCATTTGCAGCTTAGATATGATATACTTATAGCATCTCATGATTTACTATAACAATCCAAATCCTTAGCACTATCTGTCTTTACCAAGTTCTGTACTACTGTGCAATACATACAAGCCTTAAGATGACACGACAATATAACACGATGAAAGAATACCCACTCAAGGCTCCCATCATATCATCAGGAACCAAGCCTTAGATTTTAGACAGCGTAGCACAAGCACAAGTTTTATTTTATCCATCCATCCACATCCATCCAACAACATCTCGTCTAGCTCCCGCAGCTTCCTTAACCGAAAAGAACTGAATTCTATTCTCCTCAACTCGGTGCCTATTATTATTCCTAATCACTCAACTACAATCCATTCCTCTCCTTTACTTACAGATTTCAGTACTACATATAATATACTATCCTTATAATAAAATACTTGCATCTCTCTAAAACTAAATACTTAAACATATACACCAATGAAAACTAATAGACCAGAATCAGAACAGATCAGAACCGAATAAATACAATAGAATCCATAATACACGCACAATAATAATAATCTTCCATAGAGAAAGACAACCCTCACTCACTTGCACTTGGCTGGAATTGACTTGAGCCTGGTTTGGCTTGGCATGAATTGAACTATGAACCTGTATTCATACACAAATCCGCTACGCTCTTCTAAATACTCACTATATGGGCAAACAGACCCATCCCTTTACGTTAACAACCTGCTACACTGCTGAATAGGACGTGAAATGAAAGCCAACAAAATACATTAGTACTATTACATTTCAATATATACTGTAATAGTAGCTCAATACATCCAAGCCAGTCTTTAATGCGCACATCTATAAATAATGCATTGCATAAACAAAGACTTTATACTAATACTAATACCCTAAACCTATTTTCTACATAATACTTAAGCTTGGGAGCTGAATGTCTTTATTGCTATTACAGGTGTACAAAACTTCCTACTTCTGTAAATGGTAAATGGTAAATGGATAGACAATACATATACAATGTTTACACATTCGTAAATAGTAAATATCTATACACAGGTAGCTTTGTTCACAAAATATTAGATTTACTATTGTGTCCTATAGGGAATTAGTTATGGGTACCAAGGATAATAGCCAATACTTCATCTCATTTCACTTGCTCAGCCAAAGTTGTGTTCACTTCATTAACTAAATACATTAGCTGCCTACACACTTCATCTTCATCTCAGACTTTAAAAGTTCAGACTATAAGATTACTATACAAGTTGCACAGGTACGCACACTAATCGTAATCGTAAGTCCAGTCAAGTCCACAGGGAACTCTTTCTACTAGTTGTAGTTACTAAAGTAGGTAGACATCATTAGCGTAAACCTACAACCCTACAAATACAACACACATGTTGTTTCATGTTCAATGTTCCATCCTTAGGATGCAAAACAAGAGTCTAGCCCCACAAGTCAAAACAATTTATTTTTTATTGACAACTACATCACCTTATCCAATAGAACGTCCAGCCGCTTTCAAAAAATAATTATTAAAAGGGTGGTCGTGCAGCTAATTTAGATAAAGGCTCCTCCGTCATATCATAAACCTCAAGAAAGGATTTATTTTCCCACAAAACAATCACTCATACGAATCTGTACTAAATACCCTACTACTTACATACCTGCTTACATACTTGCGTATGTCCCATAACTCCCATAAACCTTACGCAAGATAAAATCATGGGCAAGGCAAAGGTGTGAAAACTTCTTGCTCTACAAAAGTTCAAGACTATTTTTGAAATTACGATCCAACTACAATTACATTGTAAAACCAAAGATTTTCTCATGGATTTCAAACAACCAGATAATAAATTCATTTTTTCGAAGGGGGATCAGCTCAGCTCAACGATTACAAATATAAGGGATACTTTTATATCAACTTTCATTATCATACATTTCATATGGGCTTTCGTTCAAATCCACATTATATCCATGTACAACATGGCTTCCCTGGATTAAGCACTGTAACGTGTAACAAAAATTCTAATGAGAAAACTGTTGTCCAACTCGTGGAATACAGATAGAATATTTTTTTAATGAATTTTTTTAAAAACGTCGTTTTTACAGTCAAAGTTTTTCATGGGAAAGCGTGGAAGAGCATTTATATTGCATTGCCCTGTACATTTCGTATTTGAAGTAGGCAAGCCAAGTGCTAATGAATATTGCTAGCATGGGATAAAGTGCTGAACACCATTCCGTTTCAGTAAACAATTCATTAGCAAGAGGAACCACTAAATCAATGCGTAGGTAATGCTAACGCAAATATCTATGTCGAGTTTGAGCATTAGAATCGAAAGCTACAGCTACGCATTTAATTTCCCTTTGTGTGCTAATAACATAACATTCCATATCAAACACAACACAACACAAGGAACAACAGCATACAATCCTAGAGAACTTTGCTAACAAAGAATAGGACTTAGACTACATGTCCTGTCATTATTTTACCACTTCACCCCAACTAAAATACATTTGTCTATTTGCATTGGATTTAACATTTAGTGCTTTACTCTTATGTTGATGTGGATGTCGACTACTCCCAATACCAAATAATTCGACTGCTACTATATAATATGGCTTCTCCTTCCTTATAGATTAACTAACTTAATACTCTTCTTGTCTAACTTAAGCTTAAGATGATTATTCAACACTATTATTCAAATTAAGACCATTTCCCACTTGAAAATCCAAGCTAAGCATTTGCGTTTCTCTTTTAAAGATATCTGCATAAATATTTCTATTTGTATTACGCATATAATCCAGAAGGTTCTTGTCTTTACGATTACGCTGTGCTGATAGCTTTGTATTATGCTTTTATGCCTATAGTACAATATATCAATAGCACATTACTTATTGTTAGTATAATAGTTAAGCTTTTATGCAATTCAATAATGTTTACACAAAGCCAACAACTCTTCCTCCATCATTATTGTATTAAGATAGCATGAAGTCTGAGAGCAATAAAAATTATACGACTCCCTTGTAAAAGCCTAGAGTTTAGTTAATTTTCTTATCAAAACATACTTACATATAGTTAGTTGAATATGATATCATTATATCATATCATTTGATAATCAATATAATATTTCCACAGAACAAAGCAGTACAATTATGGATCTTTAGTTAGATGAAGAGAGCTCTAGTTCCCGACAGGACAAAACTACGAATTAGCATTTAAATAAGATAACCAACTCATAAACTGCATAATAAAATAAACAGGAATCAAAATTTTTCAAGAACTAACACACTCTCAGTCAGTAAACTGTGGAACTTCAAAGTTTCCGATCCCAGCCAAGTCGTAAAATAAAGTGTTCATTTTATATCAAAGAAAATAAAAGCAGAGAGCAAAAGCAGACTGATGTGAATGTATGTGAGTAAAAGTGAGGAACAAGAATATAACGTAATCCCATGCATTGCTTTATAATGTAACACTATACTTATACAATGCTGTCTATTCCCTATAATAATATCTATTTACTTAACGTTACATATACTTAGCTAGTTATTTCCATTCCGTCACGTCCATTTCAATCCCATCCACATCCACATCCACGCAAATAAAAGTAAAGAAGTAAAGGCAGTCAACTCTCAACAAGTTAACTATGTAATGTAACGTACTTAGCTACCTATTTACATTTACTAACTTAAGCAGTCTCTTCCGACGGAACTCTATAATAAATACATAATAATAAATAGACATATACTACAAGTACTCAGACACAATACCTACACTGCACTACACACTGTACACACTACTTACTTACTCTTCTGCTAATGTACTTAAAGGAGATGCTTCTATCTGGGTAGGTCTCTAGACTACTTACTTAGTTACAAATATACTACCAAACTACGCAATGGAATCCCAGTAATGTAATTTAATGTAATTCTACATTGGACAACATCATAACCTGACGTGAAGTGCAAGAGCATGTAATTACATCCAAGAGCAAGGAGAAAAGTCGAGAAAAAACAGAAACAACAATGTTGTATCAGTGAGTAACAAAATAAATAGAGATAGATGCTCCCTGATAAAATGTCTGATTGCAATTTGATTGGCTTATTGATGGAAGTGAACCTCCTATTAGCAATAAAACTGCACATTTTCCCAAGTTTCTTACTGTTGCTAATACCGAGCGAGCGTGTTATAATCTATAATAATATTACTCAACCTATCGCAACCATAAGTGCATACGCTATGTGTATATAGCCATTCTTACAGTACGTTTAAAGTTTAAAGGAAAAAATTGCGAAAAAGAATTAACTCAAATACTTATACACAGTGCACTATGTACATAGTACATAAGGAGAATACAATAGAAATAGTAATCGACTCTTTCCACACATTACACTTACATACATTACCTTACATTAGTCTAGATAAAATAAAACAGGAGCAAGCAGAAGCGACTGGCTTGGACTTCACATCAACATCACATCACATCAGCTCGGAGGTAATAATATAATGGGGCTTGATAGAAAACCGTAGATTGGTATTAGCCAAGGCAAAGCTAAGTAGTTACTTTATGTACTACTGGAAACCGGTCGGTTCGGCAACAAGAGGAATGTTATCAACCTATAAATTAGGGTAAAAAGCCACTCGAAATTCGCGTAGCAGAACAAACGACGACAACGAACGAGTCAATAATCAGTTTAATGCATCTCAACTCCACTCTACACATACATACAATACATACAGATATACGCATCACATCACTTCATCGACAGCCGAGAGCCTAAGCAATCCCATCCACTAATGCACAAGTCTACTTTACTCTATATCCAGACAGATATTATATTATACATTAGAAATACATGCTACACATTTTACCATGTATAAGAAAACTAATATATAACTTTTAGTTTTTGTTTCTCCCTACATTATCTAATGTATGTAATAGAAGCTAAGTATCTAGTGTAAGATGTCAGTGCACATAAACTATACGAGTATAATATATGTTCCAAGCCAGAGTGCAGACAGACAGACATACAAAAGCTACTAAAGAAAATCTACAAGAAATGAACTGAACTAACAAACTTCTTTTTATCATTACTATTATTCTCATTGTATGTTATGTGTGTATCTATCTACTTAGTTAACATTGCATTAGTTCACTTTTATACTTGTTGACTTGCTCTCGCTCGTCACGTCATGTCAGTTACTTAATTCTTCTACATACTCTGCCAATAAAATACATAAAACTGAACTGAAATTCACTATTATTATATATACATCTAGTGTAACTAATCTAATAGCATTTGCTCATGTATTGTTGATACTGACTGATACAATATTACAAAGGGAAAGAAATAGGTAGCTTTATTATATTGTACAAATATATTTGTACTTATGTCGGCAGCAGCCCGGCAGCTCAAGTAAGACTAACTTCTTCATTCTTTAATTGTGTTATGTTTTCATTTCCCTTGACGTAGTGTTACTTATATCTGTACAGATATTTTAGACCATATCTTATGTAATTGTATCCAGTAGTTGTACCTTGTAACAGAAGTAAGAATTTTATTGTGATGTCTACATTTATATGATTGTTGCGATATGATTGTTAAAGTATTTATATAACTTATTCTACGGTTCCACTGCACTGATTCCTAATTTTTGAAATGTTAGCCTCTTTTAAACAATATCGTTTCTAATTGATGCTCTTGCAAACATAGTTATTGCATTGTCTAGTCCTATGTAATAGTCCGGTCCAGTCCAGCCCAGTTACACTCTTTGCACTTTAGCAATTTGGATAATTGGCAAGAAATATTTAGCAAGTGATTTTTAAAAGTAAATACTACAAAACCTAGAGCATGCAGGGATTGTTTAGGAAAAATTAATTAATTCTGGCACTGACACACTCGAATCCAGCCAACCTTTCTCCTTGAATTGGTGAGTTGGGAGAACATCTCTGCCCTGACAAGACAACCAAACAACAGAACACCACACAGCTAGTCTCTGCCAGTTAGCTAATGAAATCTGTGAAGCTCCTTAAAATTTGCATGACACTAAAGGTACTACCTGGCCTGGCCTGGGAGAATTTAAGTGCACTGTGGTAAATGAGAGCCTTGTCTATCCTAATCGAGAGAAGACACAATTTGAGAAACTCAGTATTATTTCTGCATCCATCTTCCCATTTATATACACAAGACTCGACAGACAGCTACCTAACAAATTATAATCACTGTCCGTCCAAAAAAATTAATTCCCTCCGGGGCATTTGATTACCTACTGCCTAACTATTCTACCTACTCACAAAGCTTAAGTGCATTACATACATTTACGTTTCTTTTACTTACACGTTCATATGATTTAGCGTTATGTATAGGTAATCATATTATTCATTTTTTTACATTTATTCATTACATTATACACACGTTATTACTTTCTTGTTAAATACTGGAGTGGAGTGACTAGAACAAAAACACTACAAGTTATACACATAGATAATGCTTTAGAATCTTTACTTGTATGATAGTGTAGTCACAACCAAGCCACCACCAGTAATACGATTTTATAATTGCGATAGCCATTTCATTTACTGCATTCATCACCTGCATCAGGTATAATAGAATGCATAAGCAAACCAAACCATCACCCTCCCTTAACCAAAACTTATGACTTATACACAAACCACACCACACCATCTTATCATCTTCAAAAAAAATCAAATCCACTTTTGGAGCAACTCAACCATCTATCGTTTAAACTCAAGTAGTATATGCAACTTCTATATAGAGGTGAAACCCATCCTCCATCCATTTCAAAGCTGTAGCTCTAGTTTTCATTCAATTTAATTTATAAAGTAAAGGATTCTCTTTATAACTTGTGTTATAACTAAAGACAGTCAAAACAGATTAAAATTTTTTATGTGCACACCAAAGCTAAATGCATATATTTAAATGCTATAGAATAAGCCTAGACCACTTTCAATTTTCAATGCAAGTATGTTTGCCCCACACGCAAAATGCACTAACTACATAAATACATTATATCCACGGAGCTAGTAATCGCTAACCTAAAATTAAACTTTTAATTAACAAACGAAACGCTTGCTCTAGATTTCTAGATAATATTTAATCTAGTAGTAATCTGACATTGAACAAGCTTGCATGTTGTGTTTACTGCAAGCTAAATGTTGCCACTCTTTGTCTATCTATCTCTTCGTTTTTGTTTTAACGGGAAAATACTATGAATTTCCCATGTCGGCTTCCATCCCGACTCAAATGCTCCATTACGAAGGCAGGTCATGGATTGCAATTGCGTTGCGATGCAATGTGTATGTAATAAGGCCATGAATGAATGAATTTTAATTATCATAACATCACACAATTGCACTGTTAAGCCATAATCCATCCCACTATTCTTTTCACACTGTAAATTCTCTATTATTAAGTTTTAACAATAGTAACAGAACAGTAGTTACGTTTCTGCTCCTATACGAATTGTATTAAGGTCTTTAGACGTTTTAGTGCTAATTTCCGTCCACAATACATACCCACTATACTAAACAACTGGCTTACATTTTTGCAATTTGACATTTTATAGTAATTCGTTAATTCGTAGTTTTGCAATACTAGATTTTTAATGGAGACTTTTTTTATATAAACGTCCAATATTGTAAAAATGTATAAAATTAATTACACTATCTGTTGAAATAGGTAGGTCCGTTTTGCCATTTTTGTTTTTGTAGTTTATACTGCGTAGCACCCAAGTTTTAGCAAATCTGATAAAAGGGAGAATTTGAAGAAAGCAAACTAGACAGATTTCTCAAGCTAGTGCCAAGTCTTGCACTTTTGTCCGATGAGGTAATTAGACCCTCCTGTTTGGTGTTCTGGTCTGTTTTGTGGGTAAAGCTGCAATCATTGCGTGCCATGCCAAATGGTAAAAAATACCAGACATTGAAATTCGAACATTGAATGCGAAACCTTGTTACCTATGTCCAATACAAAACAAACAAACAACCCTTTGACAAGAGCTACCTACTACTTATAATATTCCATAATACTACTTTAATATGTAGGTATGTTACTATCCTAACTGCTGTTAGCGTTAGCTACCCTATTAATGAAGATAGCAACTGTTGAGGTTTAGGTGCTATGGCTATGGTGGTACTTATATAAAACGAAGAGAGAGAGAGAGCAAAAACGTTAACCAGTAGCCCCTTCCTTACTTATCATTTGCCACTTTACCTGAGTCATTAACTCATTTATTTCCATTAGAGAAGAAATCCTATATACATAAGTAACCTCCCTGCTATTTACATTATACATACCTTTAGGAAGAAAAATAATTCATTTGAATCTTTCCTATAACGCAACGTAGACTGTAAAATGTTTCAGTTCAGTCCAGGTCCAGCTTGACCAGACCAGACCAGACCAGTTATAGTTGGCATGAGCTATATAACTGGATCAAGCCAAGCTCCTTGAATTCCTTCGCTCGGAGAAGAAACGATTTAGTTTTATTAGCATTCTACTGGAAGATCATGTATGCAACTACTACTACAAACTGACCACAACATTGCGTTACGTATAAATACCTAGACAAGACATGCATAAATATAACAAGTCTCCTCTACTAAAGCATTGTGCTTTACATTTACGATCTTTGCATCGAATCCAATTTAATTTTTAACCCTAGCTCAATACTTAGCTTGGCTATTCCAATCCAATCGAAAATGAGATCAGGTCAAGTAATTTGATCTGCTCTGGATCTGGATCTACTCATCAATTAAATCTATCTGATTTGATTTGATGTGATGTGGTGGTAGTATTATTCCTAATCGTAATTCAGATAGACAAAACAACACAAACATCCATTCCATAGCGAAGGCCTGACGATTTCTCTATTCAACTTTTCCTCTCACATAACATCACATCATGATCAGCCGGAATAAATAAGATAAATCAGTTCAGCTACCATTTCTATCTATAATACATACAATACACAATACATATAGAACTATGTAAGACACATTCTCATCTCAGTAGAAAGAAAAGAAATGCAGCCACAGCAGTATTCTCTATGTAATAGTAATAAGAGACTCATGCCAGATTAAAGTAGTCAAAGAAGCCAATCCCATTTGAAATACTAAAAAAATTGTTTAGCGTAAAGTAGACTGGCTTGGCTGGACTGAACTGAACTTGTCTTGTTCTCCCTGCCTGAGTTGACTTGACTTGACTCGATTTGACGTTCATCCAGTCCAGCATCACACCAAGAGCAACAGCAAGAGCAAGAGCAAGATCAACGAAACCAACAACAGATCAAATCAGCTTGATCAGATTAGCTGACTAAGGTATGAAAGTGATATTTATTTCGCACACAAAGCAGAATATTAAATATTACCCATACAATCCAGACAAGACAAGGCACAAACATACATACTTACTACTTACATAAACCCAATATAATACATGAACGAATCTCATACATACTTTACTTTGAGTTCAATTCAGAAGATGAGAATGAGACAAGACCAGAATGCATTATAAACTTGGTTATAATATATCATAGTAGGAAATAATACAATCAAAAATTACAAACATGGTCATAGTCAATATCTCCAAAGAAAAAAGAGGGAAGACGAGGCAGAAGAGCTAGTTGCTTGTTTTGCTTGCTCTCTTCTCTCAGTTAGTAAGTCAAGTAGGTAAATATTTCAATCATGCCTTTCCTTGTCCATCTATCAAATCAATCCTCCCTCCTTTTTATAATATACATACATTCTTCTATTACATTATAGTACTAGCCTTACATTAACATGTACCTACTACATTCCTATGCATAATTTATATAGTGATTCTCCAGATCCATTCTAATAGTAATATAATGCTGCTGCTACTACTACTCCGTCAGGCCAGGCCAGAATCTTTAGTTTTTAATGTAAGTACGTGCGTATTTATGTATATGAGTGTGGAGTGGAGAAGGAAAGGTTAAGTTTTATCCTTCCTACTAAACAATTTTGACTGGACTGGACTGTCTTATGGAAAACACATACTTTACTCAAATATAATGTACCATTCTATTCTATTGTATTCTAATCCTAATCCTTCCAATCCTATCAAAACCAGGAGAGAGGATTTGATTTTTATTCAAAGGGCATCTCTTTCCATGGCAAAGTACAATCAGCTTTTCTATCCAAATCCAAGTGTACATAAAATGGTAGTAGGCACTGTATAACGTAACTTGTTATTATTACTTAGGGAAGACAGAGGAGCTAAAGCAGTCAAAGTCAAGTCAAGTCAAGTCAAGTCAACTTGATATCAGATCTCGTAGACTTCTACATAAATACTGCAATACATGTAATGTGTACGGAGATGGGTTAGGTGCAAACCGGCTCTTCCAGTCTGTTTCCTCAGCTTGGAAAATTAGCCATTGTGAGTGTAATTTAGTACCAGCCTTCGTATGCAGTACATTTATTTTCATTTAGTTATAAAAGCAATACGCACACTAAATTAACATTGTTCTTACATAGGTACAAAGTTAACATACACGGAAATGAAAGCCAAAGCCAGGCAGGTTCATCTAAAATCAAAGGATCTACACGTACGCTAGACACACTACAATATTATTGCACACAAGACAATGTAAAGGGTCTTAAAGCAAAAATATTGTGTTCATGTAAATGTAAAATGTAGTAATGGCCCTGGAAATGCAATGTAAGTGCCTACTCTTACGATTAGAGGAATCCTATCGATCAAACTCGTTGTCTCCTTTCTTCCTTTCTTCCTAATTTTCTTTATTTTCTAATGTTTTAACTATGAAAATTGTTACAGAATACATCAATTATGTTATGTAAAAGTCATCCATATCTCCGAGTTCTATTGTTTCACCAACGTAAGTATCTGTACATAAGGTTGACGGTGTGGTGTGATATTTTGGCTTGTAGTCCTTCAGGTAAGACAAGTTAAGTTGGCCATTCATTTTCTTTCTCGTGTGTACACGTCAATGTTATCTTGTATTGTACGTGGTCTGGCGTGGCATCATCCTCCTTTCAATGCATTTAACCATTTAACACAAATTCAGCTCATTCATTTCAACTTTGCTTATTGCTCACCCATATTATTATCGTAATGCGACATTTGCTTGCTCACTTATCCTACATGCATACATAAGTATGTAAGTATTTCACTTTACATGGTAATACGTAGAGAAAAATATATACAGTACAGAAAATCTTTTCACCATCAATCCTGAACAATGGTCAATGTTATGTCAATTCTGCATGTTATGCAGAGTATGTACTAATCTGAATATTTAGCCCAGCCCAGTTTTATTTACTTTTCTGGCGAAAAACATCTCGAAAAGAATAGAACTCCCATAAACCATAATAAAATACAATAAAATAAGTAGAAAGACAGAAATCCTTTGTAGTTTGTACAAATATTAGTCAATAATGATGCCCACACAGAGAAGCTGAGTAAAATACAAATACAAATGCACAAAACAAACACCCAGTCCCGATCTCGTTTTGCATCTTCTTCTACAACAAAAATTCGTAAGCTAAAGTCTCCCTGCTGCTTATTGTTTGTTATAAAATAGTTTCTTTGAAAAGTCTCAAGTGGATCATTTAAATTGAGCCTAACGTCAAGTATGAGTAGAAAACTCAACCCATCAACGTCACCTAAACTGGCCTGGCCTGGACTCGACTGAAGACTGAAGCTAACATCCAGTTCATTCCGTCACTCACTTCCCATAATATCATATCATATCGCATCACCATCAGCAATATCTCTACCTTATTAAGAAACATGAAAAATAGGCAAACTAGTACATACAATTACCTTTCTAAGTAAGTAAGTCCAAGCCAGCCCAAGATATTTATTACCAACAGACACACAATGCACTATCTGCTAATTTTTTTCTCATAAAATGCTTCCATGAGGTCTGCACTCTCATCTCCTGATAGTTAATGTTGCTAAATACTAAATAGTATTGTGTTGTGTTATGTCATGTCTCAAAACACTACATATACATGAACATGGCATATAAAATAGGATAATGAACAAATAGGTACACACATCGTAAACATTCCTTGTGTAATGTGTAATCTACCTTGTTGAGCTGCCTACTGCAATTGCCTACTTGTGTGGGAGCATCCAAAGACATGCGGCATTAAAAGAAGAAAGAGCACGATTGTGATGTGATGTGATGCGATGTGCAATACAGTCAATACTAAATACTAAACTACGGCACAAGGCAAAGTAACCATAAAAAATACATCACATAACTCATTTCATTATTCTGCTACAGCCAATACCAGATTCCTATCGCTATACTTTGACTATTTGACTTTTTATAAAGACTTGACTCTGACTTGACTTTGTCTGTAGTCTGTAAAGCTAATAATATTATTACACGCTAGCTAAATATATGTATATGTCCGTGCTACATGTATCCACACCACATACTTACATGGGACAATGACAATGACAAATTCTCTCACAACAACAACCAAACATCAACTTTGATGGAAACAAATGGCAAATTAATTCCTTCTGAATCTCATTTAATTCCTCATAAATAAGCCCGTAAATATTTCAGTGACGGAATGACCAAATTTAAAGTTGGAATCTATCCACATCCTCCATGCAATTGTAAGTACAAGTATACATCCTATATCCTATCATATTATCTTAAATCTTACTATATTTGATGAGGGAAATAAGAAATCCAAAATAGAAAAAGACAAGACAAGAGCATGAGCAGCCCGTCACAAATTTCAAATCCACACTCCAAACATGGCTTGCTTTGTCCGTTCGTCAGGGATTCATTACCCATTACCATTACATCAACATCACAACACTAATAAGTAGGTATACAAAAAATCCAACTTACTAAATACATACCAACACAAATATTATATCTAAACACTTTTACATTTATGTACATACACAAATCCACAGAGTAGAATTTTTCATTTAGCATTTTAGTCTTTGTAGGAATGGTACTTACATTACGTATACATTGAATCCACCTGTACTAACATAAATGATAAACATAGATTGAATACCCGGGAAGTTATGTTACAGAGTCTAATAGTAAAAACTCAATGGAAAATGTACATACACATAAATAGTACCCTGGATGGGATGGAAGGAATAAATTAAGTTAAAGGTAGGGATATTTACATTGGATTGAATATGGAGGCACTGTTATCCCACTTAAATGCATTTGCTCCAAAACAGATATGCTCCATGCTACATTAAACTCATATTATTTCTCGTAAACTTACATCCCATCACATTGACTAACAAAACTCAACTAATTGACTCTCCTCTCACCTAACCTCCAAAACCATTATGTGCCCAGGCATAAAATAAAACGAAATCAAATAAATTCCCTACTTCATTGTGTTCATAGCGTAAATTCTAAATGGTACATACTTAAATACATTACCTATACACATGTGAGTACTAAGTACTATGCATAATATATATCTAATCATATATGTATATATGTATCCTAGTGTAGGGATGACCTAGTGTGAATTATCGAGTAAATATAGCTACATACATCCATTCCATGCATCTTAAATCCCAAACTAACTCCAACTCCAACCTTTAAACCTTCTGTTTCCCTAATGTTTTATTTTATGTAAATGTGTTTGCTTACGAGCTAGTTAGTGTTTCTTTAGTTCGCTTTCCTTTCTTTCCTAGTGGTTTGGTTTGCCTTTGCTCTGCTTGCACAGGACAGGCAATAATATACCTAATGTAGCCATATATAAGCATTTCTTCCCGGTTATAAAAGTCTCGGAAGAAATTCCACACCATGCCATGGTTTGCTTCACCCTTCTCACAGCGTCTCTCTCTCCAAGCCAGAACAGAACAGAGCAGGAGGCTATCGAAATTTTTATGAGGCATAAGAAAAACTCTGGACTAAAAATCATGTCCGTAGAGTAAAACTAGCAGACCTTACCGTTCTGTTATGTTAGTACTAAATAAAATACACAGCTCGATGTTCCATTATTCATTTATTGTTAAGCCATGCCAGGCCAGGCCAGGCCTGAAAAAGAACATACAAGCAGGCTGTGCACTATTTCAAGCTTACTAACAAATTAAACTAAAGTAATACGTATTCGGATATATTATAAACTTGTCCCTAGTCTCTCCCATCCAGAAACAAAACAAAACATAGAGAGAATAAAAGAACCTTAAGGCTCTCCTTTGGCTTATTGGCCTAGTAAGAAAGTTCAGGAAAGGCACTTGCAGAGCTCTGTGTGTGCTCACGCTTTTATTTCAATGGATTTCACACCGAGTTCCGTGCGGAGAACAGAAATCAGTGTTGTCTTTCTAGAAGGAATCAAGTCAACACAAAATACAACGCAACGCAACAGAACACAAGGGCTCTATTATTATTATTGCTATCCGTAACATTTCATAACTGTGCTGTGTACTATAAGGAAGGTAAGTGAAGTAAAGCCAACTAAATACAAATACAATGCCAAGTCAGTTTGGTTATGGTCAGGGCAACAAATACACAGGCCATTCTTTATTGGGAGTCACCAATCTTTGCCCGCTGAGAGCTTATTGTTGACGTATTAGGGATGGTTAACTCGGACGTTAGACTCGCTTGAAATGAGTTTGACGTTCTATGTCCTATGCTCTAAAAACGAGAAGTGGGCTTCTCAAATTTAATAGCCATTGTGACTTGTAACTAACCATTTCCTACACTTCTTGTCATCCTTCTATACAATATAAACTACAAACGGGAATGAATTTCAAGTTAAACGGAAATATATTAACAAAACAGTTCTCATCTTCCATTCTGTTTACTAACTACCCTCGTGTAATGTAATTCCTAAATTCTTGTTGAGTAGTTTCCTCTTACATTTACTATAAATTCTTTCAACAAATTAATGTTTATGCAATGTGCTATCTAGGTAGGTACCTGCTACTAGAGAATTCTTTGATTTAATTAGAATTAAGAATTCACAGAGAAAAGACAGAAGCACCCACTTATGCACAAGGAAGACAATTACTTGTTCTCCTTGTGGAGTATTAAGAATTTTAATAACATAACGAAACTGATGAAACACAAAGAAAAGCAAAGATTTCCTAAATTCTCCACGTTTACTTATATCTTATACTATATTCGTATTACTACTTGACTTGACTACTTTATTATTGAATGCAATAACATCTTAGGTAGGCGCATCTATGTACTACATGTAATAGTACCGTATAGCACATCTCATCACATCACAACCTAATAATGTGATCAGAGAAAAACCAATTAGCCGAAGAACAAAGCCTCGCGGCACCGGAAAACCTACCATCAAAAAACACAAACTAATAAAACCGTCTTGCTAACCGAAATTTCCTCATTAACAGGGAACAAAGTCAAGTCAACTCAACTCAAAGAGCTAAAGCACGAGCCTTGTGTTACACAGCATACTGATCCTTAACTAAAAAACAATATATTTTATATCCGTTACGGTGCAATG
>JAQFYC010000692.1:0-48815 GCA_034694165.1 Tomocerus mixtus
AATTTACTTGAAAAGATTCGAATTTACGCCTACTGTGTAGAATTCTCCCAATATAATGGTAACTGGCGCGGTCTTCTTGTGATGACTTTTTGTTAGTTTTCTACCATCACTGCATAGTAACGATAACTACGTCTATTCCCGTAGTTTGTCCTGATGGCATTGTTGGTAACTACGGAAATAAACGTAGTTGGTCCCCATGGCACAAATTATAACTACGTTTATTTCCGTAGTTTGTCCGTATGGAAAATTTCATAACTACGGATATTTCCGTAGTTTGTCTTTGGGGGACAATCTCGTAACTACGGAAATTCCCGTATTTTGGGCTCAAAAGGTTAACTATTTAGGAACCTTTATAAAATTCTATCACAGTTGATTTTACGTAGATGAATAATATATAATATTCTATATAGAAATTGTTAAAGTATATTGGAAAACATATCTGTATTGAGTATCGATGTATTGAGCGATGTAAATTACATGAAATAAAAAGAATTATTACTAGATAAGTAAGTTTAGTAAGTACATATGTGTACATGTTTTTAATTAAATACAGGAGCATGTTCAATGTAACATAAGTAAGTTAGTACTTTATCAGATATTTAAAATAGACTGAGGTCATTAAGGCATATTTATCGCATTTATGAATTACAAATAATAATATTTATAAACTTGCAATGTAAATGTGTAGAAAATTCAAAGATTAGAATATTTCTGCTGAATTCTTTCATCTGTAGCAAAGACATGTTAATCCCTCATTTAGCCGAAAGAGACTCCAATTTTTCCAAAATACTGTCTAACTGCTTTTGCATCGTGTTCAGCTTAAATTGAAGTGCTTTTACAGCTCCTGTGCTATTTATTTCTGAATTATCCTCATTTTTAGCATTTTTTTGGTCGACTCCTGATGAGGTGGTCATTTTTAATGTGGAGAGTTGAAGATACTCGGGAAGTTTGACATCCCGGTAGTCGTATGGTTTGAAATAAAAACATCCGCTATTTGAGTTAATACATGAACATATCAATTATATTGTAGTTAAGTAAGTGGAAGGAAAACCTCTTTATAACAACCCCTTAAGGGTCAACAGTAATGTATTATCTCATTTAAGACAGTAGGTTATCAAGCTCACTTGCGAATGTAGGGCAGGATTAATATACTGCTCTGTATAGCTACGGCCAATGACCGTGGGATGCAATTCATTATACTGGGTGAAAGAAAACTGGACTCTAAGTGGTAAATTAATGCAGCTTGTCTGGACAATCTCAATAATCTTGCATCTCTATACATTCCCTGCAAAGTCAATTAAATATTATCTTGCAATTGAATTTTAACAACTACATAAGCTTAGAAAGTACAGTACAATTTATTTGCATATGTATATCTATTTAGATTATTGTATCATTAAAAATTATTATAGAGATTTAAGTAATAAGTATGATATGAACCTGAATGTCAGCTACTGCTAAACCAACAAGTAAATTCATCAGTACGATTGTGATCATTATAATGAAAACCGTATGCAATACATGAACGACCCATGTAAATGGTGTATCAAAGATATGAGGCTCTGGATTGACATCACCTGCCATCATTCTGATCACTTTGGCAAAAGCCAACCATGGGTTTCTGTATGGATTGTGATTTTGATTTGCTTGCTAAATAACAGATAATTTTGTAAGTTACATAAGTAGGGTTGAATTATATGGCTCAGACGTATTTTGAGTAAAAAAATCGGCTTACCACAGGAAAGAGAATACAAAAGGCTAGAGCAAACGCCATAATGAGTAAAGAGTAAGCCCCAAAACAACGAGCAAAATTGCAGAACACCTGAAAATGTACCAAATATGTGGACATCACTAATTGACAACTATTTAAGTGTTACGTTAAAATTCTCACACAAAGTTCATAATTCTACCTTGATAAACATTTGGACGAGCGTTCCAGACGAAGGAAACTTGCCTAGTTGAATCAAAACAAAAATCCAGGCTAGGAAAACGCTTACCTATCAAAAACATTATTATATTAGTTTTTGTACATAATCATCAACTATAGATTTCTAATTTAATTTGTTAGGATTATAAAGCAAAACGTATTTGGTCATGATTCTTACAGCAGCAAAGGCTTGCTGCCAGGCTTCTATCACAAAATTTTTCCCATCTCTTGGTAAAAATGTACAGGTGATGCAGAGACTGAGAATGAATGCCCAAAATATCCAACTCTCAATATACTTAATGTATGTTGTGAAAGACTGAAAAAGTTGAGTCAATTCTTGCACAATGAGAATTATTGCAAAGCAGACCACGAGACTCCAAGTTGTAATCCATAAGGGTCTTTTAGACTTAAAGCATTCTCTCTCGTCTGGGGTGTCGGGAGTTTTATCCGGATCTGAAATAGATTCAGATAGTTTCACCAAGACTCGGGGTATAACTAACCTACATACCTAACTTATAAAATTTAACTTTCCGCCTACTAAACTTCATTATAAAAATTGTTAAGAGAACATTTGAGTGCATCTTCTTACCAGGTGCACTTTTAGGACTATCTACAATTACGAAAACAGTTGAACAAGACGCATTAATGAAACTAGGTATCCCATATTGAGCAGTTTCATTGGGTTCGAGCAAGAATGTTTTATTTTTATTCAGGGCTTCTTTAAACACTTCTTTATCAACGCAGTCCACGTACAATGATATCATGAAGTATGAGAATAGAATTACAAGGACGACCTAAATATACATATGCAAATGATAAAATGTTCTGCGGATTAGCACACATTGTTTATGTAGATATATCAGTACTGAAATATTTTGAAACATCTATGACCTTTAGCAGGATTCCACAGTAGAAAAATTTTCGCACTTTTTGCCATTTTAGTGTTAGAAATGCTTCAACGAGTGGATGCAATAGAATATCGTTCTGACCCGTACTTAGAAAGCATTTAATTAGTTCAGATTCTTTACCACACGATTGAGATTTAGAGTAATGACTTTTCCTATTGAATTGATTTGTGGGATGAATCGGTAAGACACATCCATTTGGCGCAATAGTCCTTAATTTTTGACAAAAACCATGTTGAGCCACATTTTAATAATAAGTCTCATTACCGCGATTATTTTTTACACTTACCTAAAGTCCAATTTTACTTTACAACTGGAATCATTAGTATCTCGTATCACGATAACCGAATCGTTAAGATGATTCCGAATGAACTGTTTTGTATCTGGAATTTTCCTTAGCATCAATGAAAAAGCACTTGTACCTGCTTTAGATCTTTGTTAATGAAAAGAAGAAAGCAATTACATATTTATAAGGAACATACTACTATAGCAGCAAAAGACCAAAAGTAATTACAAATGTTAATTGCTAAAAGATAATTGCATTTGACTTACACTAGAGCAACATTAGCATTGTGTTTTACGAGAATGGAAGCACACTCTTTTGCCTCTGCGCTTAAAAACAGAAATCTTATGGTTAAAAATGTTCATTCTAAAATTGTTTAATTAATAATAGTTTACGAAATAAATAAGCTAGGTTAACCTTTTAAAGCGGCTATATGGAGTGGACAGAGGCCAAGATTATCTTGAATGTTTATATCTGAATTGTGTTCCAAAAGCTGTTCTACACATTCAGGGGCATAGCTATCTATTTTTGGTTAGATTCACGTAAATTGTATTTAGACTGCATTTTGAAAACGCATATATATGAATTTTACTACAAATATTTTACATACATCTGTCAGTTTTATCTATTGCGTAAAACAAGGCCGTCCTTCCCTCATTATCTATTAACTTCACACTTGCTCCACGAGCCAATAGAAGATTTAGTGTATCTACATCCTTTAAAGCGGATATATGCAGTGCTGTTTCACCTTTTGCATTCTGAGAATCAATATCTGCCTTGTAATCCAAAAGTAATTCACAACAGGATGTGTAACACTCTTGTGCTGCTAAGTGCAAAGCGGTATTCCGTGCATCACCCTTTAACAGATAAACATAACACGTTTAATTTTGGTCTTATATTTAACACACCTAAATAGAGTTAAGAAATATTAGAATGAGAAATGTATTACTTTTCGAAGGGAAACATCAGCTCCATTTTCTAAAAGCAATTTCACACTTTCATAGTCCCCATTTGCAGCGACAACGTGCAATACTGTTTCGCAATACATTAGTGGAGGATTTTGTCGTGCCCCAGCCTCCATAATCTTTTTAATGCACTCAAAACTTCCAGACCTTCCTGCCCATAAGAGAGCAGTGTTTCCTTGATCGAAACCATTATTTACATCCGCTCCATTTGCTAACAACAATTCAACAAGTGCAACTTGCCCAATTGCAGCTGCACATATTAAAGGTGTAGCTTTCTTTTCTTTGTCCCAAAGGTCAATTAATACACCTGAAAAATCCAAATTTTTAAGATATACTATATGTCACAGTCTTACAGTTGCATCAAGCAATTTTAGGTCGTGACAATCCTACTGAGGGACATATTAGTATAGCGTCTCGCAGAAAATCATAACTGTACCTAAAAGCTATGTATTGAAAGTGATAATTTTCACAGTATAAGTACTGGCAAAGACTAAATGAAGTTAAGTGGCCACAACTTTAATAAAACTTGGATTTATGCAAAATTAAATACCTTGATTAATCAAAATATTTGCAGTTTCAAAATGATTGTTGTAAACGGCTAGATGTAAAGCGCATCGGCCCAGGAGGTCAACTGAATTGAAATTTAAAACAGAACGACGAGAACTATTGTGTTCCTCCAAAATCTCCTTCATTTTATCATTATCTCCAGCAGCTGCAGCTTCTAAAAGTTCTGCTACTTCCGGATGTAAATTTTTGGAGTCGACTGTCCAACTATGGCTACCCCAGATTCCACTTTCATCAATCAAGTGGGCTTGTTTTGCTGGAGTACGCTTTGATTCCACATCGCCGCTATCTATGACTTTTAGCTCTATGGATTTACGATGGTGCTTGGCTCGAGTGAAAAAGGTATTTGCTCGGGGTCTGCACAATCTTTAGTCAAATAAAATAACACTGTATATTGCTACATGACCAAGTATTTAGATTTATTAGATTATTTTTCAAATGCTTCCAAATGTTATGATTTTGAAATGATCTCAACGTATTTACTTTTCCGTGTCCGTGTCATCCTCTTCTGCAACTTCAATAACAGAAAAATGTCTTCGCATCCTCCGATTTTTTTCTAAAGCTTCCACAGCTCTGGTACCACAATGTTCGTAATCGTCCATCCACGCATATTCGGGATCCGTTTCTGCATTCGCAAAACGAAAAGTTACCCTTTTACTCTCTGTACCGACTTTCTCCATTTCGTAGTCCATATTCAATGAAGATCAAAATGTTTAGCAGTTACAATACATTTTGTTGCAACGATATCGCTTTACTTTCTGTTACTCATTGCATTGTATGGTAATCCAAATTCCAAATGCATATCAAAATGCTTTATGATATATTATGGTGTATAAAAACATTATGCAAAATATACTATGAGAAGTTGTTGTACTACAGTATTCGGTCATTCAACACAATTAGTTATGTAATTAATTATCTATTTTCCCTTAAAATACCAATACCAAACAAATGCGGTTTATATTCATCCTGTTATTACAATACTTACATTCACCAGTATTCTTACTTATAGTATAACATTTCCTTGTAATCATTTGTTTAGCATGAATTTTCTTCAATATAAATTTTAAAATCGAGTTCATTCCATTAATCCATATACATAATATAAATTGTATAGACACCACACCAGACATAAAAGCTAGTATATTTCCAGGCATATTATGTACTACTATAACCAACAGAAACCAAAACTGTATTTAATTATGAAGTACTTAGAGGTGCTAGCACCATATTTCAGGCATTAATATAGACCTTGGTTTCAATGGTATCGATATCAAGAACCTTTGGTAATCATGAGGCAAACGATTTTTCTGAAAGTGATGAAGATATCGACACTAAATATTTAGGTATGTGGACTTCCTGTTTTAGACTGATTATCTGTTTCATGGTTACAATGAGTTGGATTTGGAATACAGTACAACCGTGCATACATATTATCTTCTACTAAACCTGCCAAACTATATAGACAGACTACCTATAGTCCATTTTGATATTTGTATTCAATTAAATCTTAAAAGTAAACAGGAAAAATACGGGAAAATTATAAAATAGAAGATTGAAGTTATATTATACGTATTTTAACATTTATAATAATGGCGAATAATGATTTTGGGATCATTAATATGACTGAGATAACAGCGTAGGGTGTTACATCATAAATAGCGAGAAGTACTAAAGGTGGTAGTAATTATTATTCACTTGTAATTATTACTTGCTTTTTTATGGAATTCCTATTGCGTATTAGTACCCATAGGCACTACATAAACGAAACATCAAAGATTAACCACGATATTATATTTATTTACGATGCTTCAAATATGCTTACGAATGTGCCTTCATCAATATCAACTAGACAGTTGTTAGCGTTTGTTTTAGAACTCAATTTACAGAATAATCCACTACAAACTCAGTGTGGCTCAATTTTAATTAAACAATTTCAAGTTTAATGTGATTTAATAATATTTACTAATTACAAATCAACACATTTACTGAACTGCAAGCTGACAAGCCACTCCAATACGAACGCTAACACATGCATATTATATGATTTATGTTGATGTTGATGAATGCTAGGAAAATAACGAGGTCAATAACTTACCCTTGGGACAGTTATCAAGTCAAATGTAGTGTAGCGCAAGATAAATTAGCAATAAAATTATATAAGTATCTGCATTCAATTGCATAATAAATTAATACCAAAGCTGCTAAAAGTACTTTAAACAATACAATTCTTATAATTCATAAAATTCCACTATGTAATTCAAAATTGATGGAAACGTGCATTATCCCATTTTCAAGGTATGCCCACTATGCACCTATGTACACAGTAAACATGACGAAATTATTTTGTTAATAGAAAATCTACTTAGCTTAGTACATATTTGTATTTTGTATTCAATAACAAATTATTTTAATACATGGGTCTCTTCTTTAAAAATTCACATAAAAATGAGTTAATTCGTTTTGCTTATAGTTGCAACATGATATTGTGTAAATAATAAATTATTCCTTTTTCCTTTACCATTTACTTGCCCTTGCTCACATAAAAAACCTCGAACGAACGAAATCCATCAATGTGTCAATTGGTTATTGGGTAAAGCTGGAATCAGTTTTTTTCCACTTTTGAATAAACAAGATTCTTGGTTTTGGAAATTACTGTGAAGATGTTCCTACCACTTAAGACAGACATTGCATTCTTTCGGTTTCATCCAATACTTTTTGCAAATAACCAGTTTGTACCGCATATTGAAATAATATTGAGTTTTGTACTTCATATTGTATTGAGGCAGCATTATTTGCTGTAAATATACAATTACTTGGCAAACGTAAACAGTTTTAATATTGACTCCTCACTGTCCAGCCTTTTTGGTACTATATGATATCAATTAAATATCCTTACCATTATTTATATTAACCAAAAGATATTTAAAATCATATTGTTTTGCTATCAGCTAGTCTAAGTGTGTCGATATCCTTCGTTGAACTAAGCAGTTTTGTTACAAATGTCTTTATACATTTCAATTTCTTTGGCTTTTTGATTTGGCTTCGAATATGGTAGACGTTGTGTATACAGCTACATAAAACATTTCAGAATAATAGTCTACACAATTCCTAAACTACATTTCGTTATACTAGTTTTTTGGAATAGAGTAACAATACAAAAGCCGAAATGTCCTTTGATTATTACCTACAATACATTTGTTACATTACTAGACTCGTTGTTTAATGCTGCGATTGATACATATCACATACGTATGCATTAAGATATAATAAACCATTGCAAATACGGATATAAATAATGGATCGGTGCAAAACAAAAGGAATGACACATTGTTCCAAATGGTACGATACATTTTTAGTCTAATCTTCTTACACTGTCATACATAGTACAGTAAGTTGGTTAAATCTCACATACTATATTATATATTATATATTATACTTGTTACCAAGATTTACATTCCCATTTGACATGTGATAATCTTCATCTAGGGAGAATTTAACTTTGTGGTGCTATTAGCTAACTGCGTCGTATGGATCTTGTGAGTAAAAAAGATTAGGTCATAAGTCACAACTCATACTCTATGTAATATTTTAAGCTAAAGAGACATTAGTTTTAGTTACTTATCACAAGAAAAAAAATACACGGAATGAATTGAATAGGATGGGTTCTGTGAAGCCAGATACGTAAATAAACTACGTAAAGACAAGAATGTCAACAGAATCGAAAGATATCACATGCAACCTTATAAACAATAACATAAATATATATATAATAGTTGCTTGCATGCAATATGTTTGGGTAAGTACATTACATAAGTACAGATACTTTATAATGTAAGTATGATTTAAAAAAACATCTCTACTATTGACTATTAAGAATGAATAGCATAGTGTAAATATGGCAAAGGAAAAGACTACACAAAGATCACCACATACCATAACATGAGATGAAAGAACCAATGGAGATAAAAATGAATTTACCAATGGAGGATCATTATGTCCCTATAAATAATGCAGTGAGAGAGTTAAAGAGAAAACATTTAATTCTTAACCACCATGGCTCCTTCAACCTGTGCTTTCGTTTGTGTCCTGTCAATTTTCAGCTTTGTTTTATTATCAAATCAAAGCCCATTACCAACAACAATCACTACCATAGAAAATACTAATAACACAATTACGGACATCGCATCAACTTCAACTACACGAAGACCATGTAGCATTTTTGCAAAAACCAGTTGCATTTGCACTTTACGATTTGCCCCCCTTTGGTTAGAATTTATAATATTTGTATTTTGAATATTTATTTTTTATTTTATTTATTTTTAAAATATAAGCAAAGGTTATAGTTAATATGCTTTCTATCTGTAGTGGAAGCGACGGAATTACTTACACGAATCAGTGTCAGTTTAATTGTGCCCAAAAGTGCAAACCAGGTTTGTTTAGTAAACATAACTACTCAGATTCAAATTTATGCTTGACTCAGAATGAAATTAATTAAACCACTAATTCAATATGTATATTTTTAGGACTGACAATCGCAAAATGCGGGCATTGCTGGCAAAAACATCACACCAAATCATGTCGCTTAGTTCCATCTAATAATTCAACGTAGCTTTCTTCTGACTGGTTCTGGTTCTCATTACCTGTTGCTCATATCCTTGATTTAAGGTAAATAATATCAATTGATTCATATACTATAATACTTTATATAATATAGTATGTACCTATATAATATATACCATAAAAGTATGGACAATTTTCTGTCTCATGGCAAAGAAATTCTGGCGAACTCTCCTTAATTTTTAGTAATTTAATATTTATTTTGCAGTGTATCGTCCTTAATAATTAAGGCTTTTACCAAGAAGACTGCGTGAGATCATTCTCTGCTACAACAACATTTTTTCAACCCTGACATGGCAGTTAATGTTGGTGTTCTGTTCATCACTATTTATTAAGACGATATAATAACTTTGTTACTGCTGCTTGCTACAATTACTATAAAGACTATTAGTATATTGTATGACAAGACAAATGCTAATGTGAGACAAGCATTGATGATAAACTTTTGGCCTCAAGATCTCAACAAAAAATATTTTATATGTTTGTTTTACGTATCGTAAGGTTCCAGTTCCAGGACGTAATACATGTTAAAATACATTTCGTAGACATTTTCCTTGCAGTACAGCCGTACAGCAGAATACAGTAAATGATTTTCCTACTTCAATTTGTAGTACATATTGTATTACTTAAATATTATTACGTTCTTCAGATATTTATTTGTACCAAGCAACCCACCATATTCTTTCGTATGATGTCATTTTATTATGTGTTATATTGACCAATTGCTTAATTCTCACAGTATTGAGAGTACATGGGAACTTTATACATATAATCGTAATTCACCACATCTTTATGTGTGCATATAGTACAATGGTAGATTATGGTAACCCTAAACTAATCAATATACTATGACTTAAGAATATTATAACACATTTTAAAGTAATATGATTAATTTAATAAGAATAGTTACGATTTATAACAACTAACATGTGTACAAAGTACACACAACAGAACAAAGTATACTGCAAACCCACACCATACATACTACTATAGTACAGATTATTACTACATAACATAAATGAATAAATACGAAACCTTTTCTAATAAATATCTAACTAATTTTCTACCAATAATGATGTATCTGAAAGAATATGGTATCTGCATAATGCAAACCATACCTGTTAAATATCAAGTAAATATATGTTCCAACATGGATACGTCATAACCACTTAATTCTTCTGGCAATTATTGCAACGTCTCCAAAATCATATAAAACTATTTATCAATCAGAATCAAATATAATTACCAAGTTATAATTAATTGTAATTTTGTAATATGAAAAATATTGTATACAGATAGTATAAAGAAGTTAGTATTAGTATTACACATACAAATTTTTTAGGCACATAGTGCCCAGTAAGGGATGCAATGTGATGAGACATTTCATTGTTAGTTAATTTGTTGGATATTGGCAAAGTTATAAAACTTGATAGCTTGATGCAAGGTGCATCGATACATGCCAATTTATAAATGAGCCCTAGACGGAATGGCTGTTGTCTGAAAAAGCGGGACATTAAGTCTGGTGATATTTAGTCTAAGTATGACCGCTATCTCTCCGATCATAGGAATTCCCATGTATAAGCTTTCACCTACTTGCCCATACCCCCAGAGCCTAATCTGGGGGTAGTACCCCCACATGGTATACATAACTCGAAAGCCTGTCTATACACCATTTTATGAGATTTGGTTTCATTCAAATCGGTTGATATTTACTGGATCAATTGTCACTTTGAATGAGAAAAAGTCAAAACTTGGCGGATTTTTCAAATTAATTTTTTCTGACTCCAGAACATTTTTTTCTGGAAATCTAAGAACGCAGCATTGATAGGCATCCCTTTGGTGATTTTTCCAGAAAATATGAAAAAAATCTGAAAAAGTTTAGTTTTTGACATTTGGCCAATTTTGAAAATTGATAATCGATAAAAACTAAACTTTTTCAGATTTTTTTCAGATTTTTTGGAAAAATCACCAAAGGGATGCCTATCAATGCTGCGTTCTTAGATTTCCAGAAAAAAATGTTCTGGAGTCAGAAAAAATTAATTTGAAAAATCCGCCAAGTTTTGACTTTTTCTCATTCAAAGTGACAATTGATCCAGTAAATATCAACCGATTTGAATGAAACCAAGCCTCATAAACTGGTGTATAGACAGGCTTTCGAATTATGTATACCATGTGGGGGTACTACCCCCAGATTAGGCTCTGGGGTATGGGCAAGTAGGTGAAAGTTTATACATGGGAATTCCTATGATCGGAGAGATAGCGGTCATACTGTATTTGCCACGAAATTATGGCATATTTTCCATGCAATTACATAAAACAAGGCAATTAGTCGAGATGTTATGGCTTATGGGGTTTCATATAGTGTTTCTATTTTACGGAATATCTCTTGCATTACTCATATGCAATTTTAAGTTTTGGGACTCGATCTCTATTGACTGAGAATTACCATTGTGGAACGCATTATGAACAATGTTTGTATATATATATAAATAGCTATGCACGGTATAAGGTTATCTGTAGGTCATTTTTACACGCTGCATTAGTTAGATAGTTGTTTGAGAATCCATCCCAGTTTATCCTTTTAGTACTAGGCTGGCTGTTGTCAACGATGATAACAGTCATTCAGTAAAACCAAGAACGGATGTGCTGATTATAAAAGTTGTCGTGAGTATTTTTTACTGTAGTGTAGTATGATTTCCCCAGAATATTATGAATGTATTTGCATACATACTATTGCCGTTATCATTCAAACGACATCATTCGACAGATTATTGAGAATCTCTTGAACAAGTGTAGTCCTAATTATATTTTGGCAGTCTACTTATTAGTTACAAAGAGGAAATGATGAAAACACATTCTCCAAGAAATATTTGTATTGGACTATTTGTAAATTATTTCATGTGAAAGAAGAAACACAAAAAGTAGCTTAAGAATGAACACTTTTACTAAACTTGTGTTGTGTTTTACACTAATTTGCATATGTACATATATTGAAAGCTCTGTCTTGGAAGAAAAACTCGCTACAAGATCACCGTCATTTGCAGATCGATGTTATTTCACAAAATTTGCATGTCACTGTGTGCGAAAACCAAGAGATCTGAAATGCGCATCAAATGGAGTGACGTACAGAAACAAGTGTGCAATTCATTGCTACAACAAGCATTGTCCGAGACGTGAGTCACTAACCTATTTAATAAACATGCTTATTTGGCAACACCAGAATTATACGCATCCAATTCTTATTGTTTTATAAGTTAACTTCCATAATTACTGTAATAACTATATTATAACCATTGAAATTAATGTACTTGGTACAAAATTAAATTGAAAAATGTATTCAATAGTATATTCAAAGTTAGGAGTTTAGGATTTATGAATCCTGCAAGTACGGTGTAATGTAAGAATTTACTAATTGTTTATTATATGTAGCAATCAGAATAGTTCATAATGGAACATGTGAAGTTATTGAAGCTCTTCCCCAAATACCACCAAAGCCTACAGCCTGTGACACTGACCCTTGCATTTGTCCAATGATTTTTTCTCCTGTGTGTGGAAGCAATGGCGTCACGTTTTCTAACTACTGTACATTAAAGTGTGCTCAAAGATGCGATCCAGGTATTAATACACTCATAACGCTATACAAAAATTATTTGGTCCCTGCATATGCAATTTAGATTATTTATGAGAAACTCAATAACATATTCCAGGTCTTCGTCAAGCCAAGTCCGAGCCTTGCCGTATAACCTTAGTATAACACACTTTAATGCAATGTTCAACCATTCCAGGAATCAACCTAGGGAAGATATCAAAATACAAATGTAATTTTGTACTTGCTAAAATATTTAGGATAGTGATACATTTACAGATACCTATATGTACTGCTAATAAAAATATGCGTTTAATTAAAGTACATACTGTTCAATTCATGTTGTATTTATGAAAAATAATGTTTTAATAGTGATTTTATTTCCCAGAAGTTACTTTTATTCACAATAAAAATGTTAACACCTAATTCTCTCTCATCATGTAAGAACAAATTGAATTTTTAGGTTAAAAGCAAGTGGATCGGGCGAAGCAAAAATTGTTTATTTATGAATGTTAAAAGCTGCATGGTTTAGGTATAATATCTTTGTCGTTGTCCGATTTAACACGCTCTCTATCTAGTAGTTTCTTATTTGTATCTACCCATCAGTTCTACATAACAACATATTATATTTAATTATAAACATGATATTTAGTATTACTAAATACATAGTTCATTAATTAATTTATTGGTTTGATTAAGTTTGCATCATTTGTTTTAAAAAGACAACATTTTTGGCTTGGGATTATTTACATTTTGTACAATAACATAATGTGTCACAGTCACATCTTATGCCAGTAAACTATTTTTTACTTTATTTTATAGATTTTGAAGAACCCTGTCAATCTGACAAAATATTTAGCAAAACTTATCCTTAACAACTATTAATTCAGGTACGCATTTTTCAGGCACCTATTAAATTAGAAGGGATACAATACAACTACTTATTTGCATATAAATAAAGTACAACATTTTTAAGCTTCAGTGGTACTAATTATCTCATCTATTTTACAGTTTCTAAATTGTCCATTCTGTGGCTCGGCTATATTAACTGTCCCACTTGGAGTATTTAAATTGATTGTGTGCATTTGAATTATATTTTGTATTTGGACGGGGTTGCTTCCTTTCCTGAGAGAACGATGGTTCATTGATGTTGTCACAGTCTATTTATTATCAAAAATCTTTATAATCCAAGAAAACAAATAGTTCAGTTAAATTATTATCACAGACTATTAGGACAAACACGAACTACAACAGATACAAACACAAAAATTATTTAAAGAAAAGAACCTTTGGATATTTGAAGATCATTACCCTTTGTGTTCGATGCTTAAATATTGACATGGAAGCTGTAGAGTCATCAAATGGTGCCCCTCGCATTGTAAGTCTCTTACGAAAACCACTTGTCATTTTCCCAATCTACACAATTAAAGATAATAAGAATTCATTTCAAATTCTCAACTACTTAGTACATAACTGCATAATTATACGTTTATAAACGTTTAATACAGTTATTTAGGCTTTATATTTGAAAGGTAAATAAAATAGTAATCTCAAGAATTTAAATGAAAAATAATTCTATGTATATGTAATCTGTAGGTAGTGTAGGTATCTATGCATGCAGAGCTAATTACTAGTCATCATTCATTGTGAATAAATACGTACTTTAAAAATTGCTTAAAAGTTGAAGACGAAATACCTGCTGCTTGAATAACTTTGTAGTAACTGTGTATAGTATTGGATTGATGCTAGCGTTTACGGGTAATGCGAAAACAGCCAACCATGCGTACAATTCTGACGGTATTGGTTTTCCTGTAAAAACAAAATTATATTTTGAATTCGTATGCTGATTTCATGAAAATTCATATACATATATAACTGTTCCTGTGCTTTAATCGCAAATTACTACACATTATACATCACAATTTGTCTACGCAAAATTAATCTTCATATTAGGTAGTGGCCCATGGCTTTGAGAAGTACGTATTAAAGTACATAGACAAGAAGAGAGAAAGAAAGGCGAAAATAAATGTCTTTTAGAAGTTCTTTAGATAAAACTACTTTCCCCGTAAAATAGCCGTCATAACTCAAACCGCACATTGTCGTTTTATTGCCCATAAAGCAGTAGGAATGAAAACTGACCTTCCCCAGATGTATATAAACATTTGTTATCAGTTTGGTATAAAATACATTTAACGTGAAAAGGCTCTATGTACATGTCGGTGTCACACCCAACATTCTAAATTGGATACCACATGCTATCTACAAGATTCTATCCAGTGCCATTACTTTCTTTTCACAATTCTATTGAATTTAGTTTATTAAAATTCCCAAAACGGATAAAAGCTGTTGATACTCGCTTTTAATATGGCATTATTGGCTGGCTATTACGTATGGGGAACATCTTTTAACAATTTTAGTTGGCAAAGCACAAACCATATTATGTGTCTTTAAAACTGTTACAAAATCTCCATAAAAATGTGTTTGTAGTTCAACTAGAATTTTCTACATAAATTGCATAGAAGGAAAATGGTACCACTCGCCATGAGGTATAGCGTGACGCTGACATATGTAACCTAAGTGTTTCGCATGTGGATAGGTTCGTAAATAGAGATATCTCAAAGGATTGAAGTAATAAATTACGAGAGGAAGTGAAAACAGTGAAATTGTACCTGACATAGCGATCACCTTTGCTATAATAACTGGGGCCCAGCAAAGGAAGTCTGTGAGTACAACGAGAGCAAAGCGTTTAGTGAGTAGTCTGTCTTGACTTTGCTTTGAACTGCGGACCATTAGAGAGGAAGACTGGATGATGCTGAGCATCCTCCCATAAGCGAAGCAAATGAAAATGAATGCAATAGAATTGAGGACGACGAAAAGAACAAAGGAATATTCCCAAGCAGGGTCGTAAGGATTGTGGATGTGGAGTGGAAGGCAAAGTCCGTTTCCCGTATAAAAGTCAGCACCGAAATAATCAAAGAACATCCCGGAGAGGGGCAGGTACGAAAGGATAAAGGAAAGAATCCACAAAACCATGCAAATTCCCACTGCTGCATTCAATGACGTCGTTTTCTCAGCAAACGGACGCACGATGGATAAGTAACGGTCCATTGTTATCAGGGCCAGAATCAATACCGACGCTTCGGAGCTCAATGTACTCAGCATACCTGAAATATTAAATAATATACACATTTTTAAGTAGGCTTATCAGCTTTAGTTTATTTAATCTAATTCCTGTTCCAGGAATTATGGGAGAGATTATGGGAGATTTATTTGGGGCCTAATATCAATATATCTTGGGATACCTAACGTTTACTTCGAATTTGATTTTGATTTTTTGATTTCGAATCTGCCAATTTGATAAGGATTATAACCCGTATACGTGTATCACAATTTATAATGAAATATCCTTTACTTTATCTTTGCACTTTGTATTGCAATTTATGTAAGCATGGAAGTGCATGTAAGTATCTAGTGGGATGTGTGAATTCAAAAATAGCCTACAAAATATTTTCACCCATAAACTCAAATCAGGGGAAAGTTTCTCCTATTACCATTTAAATGTCTTGGAATATTACCTACCAGTAATACGTGGTACATTCTACCTACAAATATTTGCTATTCTATAAGTACTATTTGCTTCTACTTACTATAAACTATAAATCTCTGTAAAATAAATCTCACCTACTACATCATTTATTTGTTAGGTATGTTTTATTAAATACCTACTTTCCTGGAACTCTGCTTTTTAGGTTTCCTGAAAGCTACAGATACTTATGCAAACTTTAATGCCTGCTTTACATACCAAAAGAATACCTAAACAGTATTATTTCTCCATTACATACACACGATAGCGTTTGAAGAAATTCCTTTTGTGGTATGTGAGCGACCCAGTACATCAAGGTACCTAGAGTGCATAATATTTATCTATTCGTATGATGAGCTTACTACCCACTTTTCAACGACATGAATCCCTGCTTTCATTTGTCATAAAGCACGTTGTAGTTTCTAGTTGTGGTAGGTATGCTTTGCTTTCTAATTGGGATTCTTTGAGAAACTAGGTCAGACAGGTTAAGCGACACTACAAAGGAATCTCTAATGTACATAAACCGTATAAATAAAAAGTCATAATAAATGTACCCTGCTATATAAACTAAGGAAGTAAAATAAGCATGTATGTAATGTACACCTATTCCTTTAAAGCATGTACTAAAACATACTACGACTACAAATAACCACTAACATAGGAAATGCATATCTATTGAAAAGTAGGATTTTTCATTAGTTAACTTTGCTCAGCCAAGCTAAAAATGCGATCAAAGAGATTAAAGATGATTAAATTACTATAATAATTTTGCTCTTTTATTTGAGAGGGAAGTCAGTTGTGGGGCTGATTTACTTACTTCACCGCATACTATAGTGACTGTAGTGACTGTGGCCTAAAGTAGATAGATTATGCATATAAATTATATTTTATATATAATACTCTATGTAATGTCAATAATATCTAACAACTAACTGTATTTATAGACTTTACTTGAGTAGTAGGAGTAGTATGTAATGAAAAGCATTATCTGTACTAACTTCTAATGCTAACTCCGACCATGAACAATGTGCAAGTACAAAAAGCATATAATAATCTATAATTGTTCATGTAAAGTTTGGTTATTGTTTTAATTACATACAAAATGCCATGCTTGAACTTTTCTTGGAAAGGAAGACATTTTTGAATTTACTGATATCATTGTTGATGACAAGAGTTTAGCTTATGCCAGAGTAAATAAGAGTAACAAAAATATCTTTAAAAACATGTTAGTTAGAGAGTAGAGTGTTGTCGTTCAATGCTTATAAACTAAATAGCAAATTAATTTTTGATATGCCAATATGTAAGTAATACTAATGCTAATGTGAATAGCCAGATAAAGGCTTCTTAAAATTAGCTAGCTAAGATATTTGCGGAGTATACATTGTTTCTTAGTTTACAATTACATAGATTGTATAACAAAATCTTTATCAAGGCACAACTACACTATCCAATATCCTTTTATTATGTACCCTGCGTACATTGCATAGACAATTATTAAGCCTGCAAACAAAATATATTTTTCAGTACAGTATGCGATAAATAGACGTATCCCACTTTTCATTACTTAAGTAGTATTTTGTGTTAGTTAGTATAAAATCAGCAAGAAACCATTTTGATTTGGATTATTAGCTTTAAGAAACATGTGTAGATGGAATTTGTGTAGATATGTGCCTATTTGCCTCGAATTTTACTTTTCCTTTTGCGGTTTTGCTTATGCCGGAGTGTTCAGAGCGTGTGGTCACGATTTTGCATTTGCTTATCAAGTAAAATGTATCGTATATATTTAGTAGTTCAATGCAAAACTGCAATAAAAAGGTACAATGTAATAAAGTAGATATTTACTATATTGATGATGCATAGTATGTTTGAATACCTATTTATATGATTATAGCCATGTCATGTCTTTATAGTGTAGTTATGCAATCACAGCATCGTCATATAATTGTAGTAATTAGTATGACATAAATCCAAAAGGAATATATTACCTATCCTGCATATAGTAGGCAGTGTATTTATATTCATATACTTTCGCACGCCCAATTTTCTAAATATTTAACTGAAATTTCAATTGATTTATACATGAAAAGTGTTTTCAAAATATTTCTTTTGAAGTATGCCACGTGTACCAATTAGCTTAAAACAACCATGTGGATCATTTCCATTAGATAAAGGAATATACTGGACTTCGGTTGGGGAATGTGTAAGAGTATTATTAAAGCTGAATTACTACAAATATTTTGTAGAGATGTAATGATATGCCGTGTCGTCGTGTTGATAAAATATTTTTCTGTTTTTTAGATATTTGGCGTGCTGTCAATTATGGTACACATTGGGGCACTTGTTAACTACGTCAACAAATACAAAACGAATTCCTACTTTGATATGACAAAAAGTAATACTTTGACTATCAAATACTTATAATTCGTGTATATGAATATTAAAGTTGTTTGCATAATATTCTCATTAATTTCTTTCAGCTTTTCTTGGGCTGTACTTTTTCATCAGTTCGGTAATAGTTGTTAACGCAGCGTGCTTAATTGGAGGCATAAACACGGTAACCTAACAAAAACACATAATAAATGTTTTCCGAACTAACACAAGTAAAAAGTTTGGAGAGAGTGATCTTTATATGGCAGAAAGCTTTAAATTAATCTTATATAATTAATTTACTTGTCCTAATGGTTAATTTGTTTAAGGTATCTATTATACTTTTTCAATGCAGCGTGTGAGATTTTGTCACAATAGCGATTTTGTACGGGAATAATATTTCCTAACGTATTTTTGTGCACCAATGCATAATTACTATTTAATGATCAAATAATATCTAAAGAACGCAGTCAGTGAAGTCCCTTTATGACAGGTTAATTAAGCCTGCTTTTGTAAACAAAATTTGGACTATATTTTTTGATCTTGCGACAATAAAGGGTGCCTTGATATTTAACAAAAACAAGCAATCATAAAAGATTTTACATAAATATTTACCTACTTCAAATACGGGACCAAATTAAAAAACGTTTTGCTTTCTATCATCATTAGCTTGATTGGCCTGACATAATTGTACATTAGATACAACTGAGAAACAACATTTCAAGTTTCAAAGCACATGCACAACCAATAAAAATATACTGTTTATATTTTGTCTGTAAATTTCAGAACAATTTGAGAAAGTGTCACATCTACTTATTGATATCTGCTGTGATGTTCCTATTTACATTTGGAACGTTAATAGTTCACGCCTGCTATTATCCAAATGTAATGCTATTCCGGCCGTATGAATTTGTCGTGTTTTCACTTTGGCTATTATTTCGTCCTTATCCAATGTGGTTAGTCAAATGCTATATCGAAGAATTAATCAGAGAGAAAAGAGCCCTCAGGCTCCGTACGGGCTCTAGCACAGTGAAAGTCAAACCGTATCAACCCCAAGGACAAGGCCAAGGGAGTACAGACACACTGCAAAGCCTTACGAAACGACATGGATTTGAAAGCGTTTTCGAAGAACTACATTTTAACACCGAATCAGAGATTCTAATGAAACAGCTTAATATAGATCACAACCAACCATTGAAAACAGGGGATAATTATGCTGTCAGCAAAGGATTATTGGATTTAGGAGAGGGGAAGTTTGTAGACGTGGCAATAAAAATATTCAAGCCTACTTTGGATGTGAAAGGAATCAAACGCATGATTTCTGAAGCCAAAATCATGGAAATGATCAATGCTCACGAAAATATAATCAATTACCACGGGGTCTGTCTGGAAAATATTCATAAAGGTACTCTATATTAAATATGGCCCAATAAAATTTTATCTCGCTGCACAAGGTTAAAAAAATGAATGTTATTTAGGTAAAATACTATTGGTGCTAGAGTTCTGCCCAAAGGGGCAACTAGAGGTATTTCTAAAGGATATTGACAAACAAAGCTTCGTGGACCAGTTGGTTGGTGATGACTATGATCCTTATATCAAAGAGTATGAACAACAATCTTCTTTGAATTACATATATTTCCAAAATATTATAAACACTGTTAATAAAGTATTTCCCCCTTTATTTGAATCAACAGAAGCCTCTATGAAAATATTATGACCGTAGCAAAAGAAAAGTTCAACACTAAGGATCTTGTAAGATGGTCGTGTGAGATTGCTACTGGTATGGCGTATCTTCATGAGAAAAGTGTAACGACTTCTAAAATATTCCCAATTTTACTATTTCTTCATCCTGTAGAACGAATTGTTTTAATTGTACAAACGTGCTGAATTATAGATTGTCCACGGGAATCTATCAACTAAAAACGTTATTGTAAGTGATAAAAATACAATGAAAATTGGACAATTTACAGTAGCTGCCCATTTGTTCACTGCAGAGAGGGGCACTACCAAAAATGATGTCATGAAGGTACAATTACTTACCCAAGTTCTGCTTTTCAAAAGTTTCCTCATTTCATAAGCTTCGATTTATATAACGATTTTTGTGGATTTATTGGTTTAGGAACCTTTTCCTTGGCGCTGGATGGCAATCGAGTGCATGGAACAAATCGACGCGCTGAATTTTACAGAAAAATCTGATACTTGGGCATTTGGGGTGACAGTTTGGGAAATTTTTTCGATGGCTGCTGCTCAGCCTTATGACAATATGTCTGTGAGCGATTTTTTTCCAAAATTAAAACTTGGATATAGACTGGAGCGGCCAGTGTACGCATCAGCTCAAATGTAAGTTTTCTCAATTGACATTAATTCAAGCAGTAAATATGCGTCATCATTTTTGGTTCACAGACAATCTTGAACTTTCCCCGTTAAGATTTTATTTTCAAGAATATTTATTTAATTAGTATAATGCAATGTACTTTTTACTGTATGAAGGAAACCCATGTTCTGTATTATTTATTATGTAGTTAACATGCTTCGATATTGTGATATGGAATATCTTCTTGATATTGTGGATATGTAGTATGATATACGCATAATTTATTAGTACATATGGACAATATGGAGCTCAATAACCTACTAAATACATTATATCTACTTTTACACGGGGATAGAGTTGCCTTTACATTGAATTACAGTAGAAGGCAAGTAAAGATGCATCGGCTTCTACCGTGACACTAACAACAAGTGACACACTGTCATACTATATGTAGCATCTCTCGAAGCACAATCTACATTATTACTCCTCCGAGATATGTGTACTAAATCAATGTCAAATTTTTTCTATTCTGTTTTGTGCACTGTAGTTACGACATTATGAAAAAATGCTGGCAAAAGGATCTGCGAGATAGGCCAACCTTTCGAACCCTCTGCGAAACCTTCTCTGGTGTTCTGAACACATTAATGCAAGCATCAGACTCTGACGAGGAGTGAGCAACTTGACTTACGTAGCAACTCCCTTTCAAATAACTAAAAGGTCCTGCATGCTTAAAAATATTTTTACCTACATACTTATTCTACCTATTAAAGATTAAAATTTCTCTACATAGGTACATAATACAACTATGTAATATTATATGTGTATAATGTATTGTAAAGTAGATTAGGAATTATGAGTCCCATCATTCTGTAATCGTAAGCTTATCTTATATGTATTAGTATTTCCCTGATGTGTTAATAATTTATCATCACTAATGGATATTATCCTACTCAGAAATTAATAAACTGGGATGACTTTGACAAAATGGTATCTCGTTACGGAAATGATTAAATAAGGCAAAAAGTTTAGCACACACATCAAAGATCACCATTTTTCTACCACGTACCTAGATATTATTGTATTTGAAGGGATTATTTGCTATAAGCTAGAGGCTGCAGCTTACGATAAGTGAATTACTGGAACTAACGGAAAAAGTTTTGTCCAGTAAATGACCCTAAATGCAGTGACCCTAAAAGTCTAGCCAACTATTTATGTATACTAAGCATATAGTGATTTCTTCACTTTTTCATAATTTAGTTGGAAAGTTTGTCACGTTATAGTATAACTTACCTGATAGTTGACAAGTTAGCGAGTGTCGCCAGGAATGTTGTCGAGCTAAAAATTCTCCTCTGAAAATGACATCATGGACACCGATGGACAATAAAAAACATCCCATTAGAAGGTCGGCTCCTGCCAGATTCCGTATATAGAAGGAATGAACTTTGTTTGGCTCCCGCAGAACTATCCGACTTATAATCACAAACAAATTCCCAAATACTGCAACAAGGCCCATAATCCAAACACTAAAATTCCAACAGAACAATCATCATTTTTATTTTCATCATAAACTTAACAGTCTACTCAGAAAACATTTATAAACACAGCATGTGCTAAGTATATTACATCATTTATGCACTAAAGAGCATATAACAGCGATAATGCACTATCATAACCCTCAAAATTCCGAAGATCCATTCCCAAACCATAAATACACTTTTAATAATATTATATTCTCTACTCTCTGCCGCTCTATTCATTCTATAAACCACTTTCACCGCACACGCTTTCATGCAAGTACTTGCATGAAAAATTCATGGACTTATTATATTATACATGTAGAATACATAGTATATTTTAGCTTTACTTAAAATGCCTATTTAAACATTAAATTATGTAAATTATTAGTTAGGCTGATGTAGTACCTATAATAGGCACTGTCCTAGGCCCACTAACCCAAGGCTACGGCACCCGTGCACCAACTTTCTTTTATACCGAAAAGTAATTGTATATATAGGTACAGAATCAGATTGGAATGTTTTGGATGATTTTAATTGTGTATGTATTCCATCTACAAATAGAAGGTTTTCCAAATAGATCAATCATACAACCTTATCAGGCAATTTCCAACAACTATGTTTAAAAATATGATAATACGGACAATACGGAGTAACAAAAACTGAGTGATGAATTTATGCATGAGTACTATAATTTTCTTATTTTTAACTAATTTTGATATTTTTTAAAAACTATAGTTTTCCTTACAAACAAGAAGAGAGGCCATCTTAAATGCATCTCAGAGACCCTGTGCCCCATCCTCCTTGTGACTACGACATATTTAATTGCTATTATTACAGTTGTACCTACATCAGCACACCATGTTCACAGATAAGATAACTACGTTATCAGAAATTCATAAGGCGGAGGTAGAATAATGGAATTTGTCCTTGTCCAAACTATCTGAACAAAAAAGAAAGGCAAACGGTAAAGTTGGCTTTCCTGTCTTTTATTAAGTAAGTCCATTTCATTTATATCTACATCATTCGTCATCTCTTCGGTACACAGTATTCACTAGCCAGAAAATTACATATACTTTTTTACCATTTTAACCTCACAGTCGAGCCAGAAAATCTTTGCTTACTATACTACCTATATACATGAGTGTACACGGTTTCATTTCTATGCCACGTACTAATATATGGGAGACAAGTATAAGACTGTCAACACAAATTCAAATGAAATACCAAAGAGCAATTCAGTAAGAAGACGAACTGTGTTGCAGTAAGCCTTAATTTTTAAATATTATTTGCAGAAGAACTATTGATTCTGCTAACAGCATTTCTTCAAAGTAAGATTCCAGGTTGTGGAAACTTTTGGCTCTGTACACTTTTTCCAGTCTACCTTTTTCTACTAAAAATAAGAATGACACGGCAGGCGCATTATAAAGTTTAACTGTCACTACTTTGCATAGAAATCTCTTAGAATTACTATTATAGTGTACAAGAAGGAATTTTGGAGGAGTCCCACAGGAAATGCATTAAAGCACTTTGTGCAATTTCCTACACACAAATATAGAGATCCCGAAATTTATAATGGCCTCACATAGAACATACCAGTACACTTACTTACTAACACACATGGACGTTAACTGGAACTAGAGGGTGGAATTATTAGATTCATTTCACATTACAACGGAACGTTTGTGCTGCTTTACACTGAACAAGAGCAGCCCAAGAGCAAGGAGAAAGTCCAGTGAACTGAAACAAAGTCCCACTTTTGACTTTCGACTAGCAAATAGATTTTCCATCGCGTCTAGCATTTTGTATTCATGCGAACTTTATTATAGCCATACTGTCTTTTGAAAGGATTCCAAAGGCTATTATGAAAGACGTCCCAGATCATAAACAATCCACTTATGCAAAGCTGAACATTGCCGCAAGTGAAAGTCAGCTGTGTAATGTTCTAAGTGTATAGTGTAACCTCATATGGGTATGGAATAAGTAAGGCATAAATACAAATTGTATATTAACTGAATGCCCACAGTCCCGGCCCCGGCTATTTGTGTACAGAAAATAGAGAATAGAAAAATACTTATTCCCAGTAACAGTGCAAATAGGTTTACATGAACAAATGTGCCAAGACCATTCGTACTATTAGTAATGTTTTCAGGACATACTTTGTTCATTAAAAATCACTACTAGGTTTTCATGAACAATCGGTGTGTGTAAGCTTGAATTAATTACCGCAAAAAATGAAGATTTTTATTGCGTCTCCATTGAATTGAAACTACAATATTGTACGTTCATATTTAGTAATAGAATTTTCCACTGTGGAATCTAAGGTTTCTAGGCTATGTCAGGATAGTTGTTAAAACAATTGGCTAGACCGTTTGTATTTACAATTTGTGCGATTGTGCGATATGATATCCAATAGAGCCAGTACCGTAAAATTGGGCATAACGGCATGGAGGAGAAATATTTTGATGTTTCTTCAATAGAGTTTACATTTTGTCACTACTAAAATAATTTGACATAATATTCTATTCTAAACTTAATTTTTAAACTGACAATTGGTAATAAAAGTTTCATTGGAAATAAATTCTTTGTTTTAGCTTTTCGGATATGATAACGTATAAAATGACTACGGAAGCAAAATTGTTTTGACTTTCACTTAAAACTTTCACTGTATACTTTCACCATTATTAGGAATTGCAGCGGCGGCTTCTTTGACATTTCTTCATTAAACTTTCTTTGATGCCATCTGCGTAATGCGCCACAGTTGAAAGGGGAATAATATTAAACTGAAAGCTACTAAGCTCACTACTACACTAATGAAACTAATTTCACAACGAGAGTTACAAAGTTATGAAAAATATCTAGAAAGTTTTGACAAAAATAACAGAAACTTGTGGTACGTATATTATTTGCGTCGAATGTCTGTCGCATAAACACAGATATCCTCATATTTCTATCTGTTTGCCAAAAAATTGAATTTGTTGTAATTTTTTTATTTCTCGATAACCCTGTCTCTTACTTACAATTAGTTAATAGTTCGCCAAACTTTCTTCATTGGTTGTCTTCATGGATTTTAGGTTGCACTATTACAAGCTGCTTAACAGAGCATAAACCTACATCATTTTGTTTTATGTAAGTGCGACTAATATTTATACTTAGCATGTAATCCATATATTCCAAATAGCTTTTAGAGTAGATTTTCTCGAGAAGTCCAAAAGACAAAGTAGCGTCTTAGCCCAATACAGAATTTTTTGTTTTCTTTCATCAACCCTTTTTATACGTAAGTTAGTATGAAGCGCATCGTAGTACAGAAAATACTATCAAATATTTCATATTTTACGTAACCTTAATAAAATATGTAGTGCGGCAACACAAAGCGCGTTTCTGAGTATTTATATGAGACTCGTACGCTCTCATATTATAATACAGTTACATTATGTATATAGAATCAGATCCATGGTCCATGGGCATGGTTTGGAAAGCAGTAGTCAAGTTACACTTGCACACAATTGAATTGATTGTAAACTAAGGATATACTATAGTACTCCATTTATGTCACGCAAGGCTCTACTCTGTATAATAAGGTCAAACTTTTTTCTGTTAGTTTTTAGCATTATCTGTTCTTATTTATGTTTCACCTACTCTAAATATAGATGCTGCGCTATACCACATAATATATACTTTATGTAATATCCCTGTTATTTTGCTGGGCTTCTACTCATTGTTATGTAACACTGTCTCTGCACTCTATACATGTCAGTATTATATGAAATTCAAAAGGAATTGAATGGGCAATCTTTTCCTTTCATAAATTATTCCAATGCAATAATAGTACGATACAACTAAGCACATACGCCTACAGGGCGTTAATTAAATAAGGAAACTTGAATAAGGTAGCTTTCTCTTTTCATACATACTACCGATGAAACTATAAAACAGTCACGCAGTTGCCACTATCATAGCATTATTAGGCTAATGATTGGAGGAACATCTAAGGTAGCAAAAATTGTTCGTGCCAAATTGGCACGCCCGGAATAGCCCTCGAAGAAATTGAAAAACGTTACACGGAGGTTAATTGGAACACTTAATATTACGGAGACAGAAGCTGCATCCGCATTTATTCAGAGTTTGCTATTGTGTAATGGCGAAAGATTACCAAATACTTTTTCACAACTTGCAATGCTAGTGATGAGATTATTGTTTAAAACTGAAGAATTTATATATTGCTAGGCTGTACAGATATGTTCCTTTCTCCAATCCAATGGAAAATTTTTGTAGACTTCCAGGAAACAATAAATGGCGAAAGTCAGCTTATTTGCATTACTAGGTAGTTTATTCAGCTTTAAAGCATTTGTAAAAGTTTCAAATAGTTCATATTGCAATGTGGAAAGGCTACACGATTTCATATTTACTAGGCGCACTGTGAATATTATATCACAGTGAAAGTTTAAACGGCTCGGCTCCTAGCTGTGGATTGCATTGTAGCACTATCATTATATACAGAGTTACACGGAAATAGAAAATCAGTGTTTTCTCTGTACTATTCGGTCCTCCAAGTTTCTCCGTGTTTTTTAATATTTGTGAACAATTTAACAATTTCAATTTAAGTATGAAAAGAGAAACTATTTACAATGTTAAATGCGTATGCTTATGAATTCGATAAACACAGTTAAGATACCAAATCAAACTAAAATATACTAATTCGGGTAAAAAATCTCTGGATCTGAAGTTCGCATAAGCAATATACATGTTAATACAAATCACAGTGTGGTGAAAGTTATAAATGAAACAAAAGAATTGCCTAACTACTTACATCCGTGTAATTATGTAAACTTTTGGCAATGTTACATATTTACATGACACTCTGTAGGTATACAGAGATGTATACGAGTTACCAAGCAATAGCAAGCCATTAGGTAACCAGCAACTTTCCTTTTATGATCCTCTGGCTGCCGTATGTCACCCACTAACTACTGACAGTTGGAGTTGGACTTGACTTGAGTATAAGCAACTCTTTTCCATTCTTTGGCAAATGGTCCACTCCACTCCACTCTATTTCCACAATCCTACACACAGTGTAGATGTGTAGTTGTATATTCGGGAGGATGCGTATCCACTTAGGTTCTCTTCCTCCACCCTCCCTCTCTCCTTTATATCCAGAGACTTTCCTTTTATTCTATTGAAACTCTTAGGTTGTATAATGTAGACTTTTAGAATTCCAGTAATACATTTTATCAATGAAAGGAAGGAAACCCTAAACAAATCCCATTTAAAATTGTCGAGGAAAGGAGAAGCAATACCAAGACTGAAACTATTCAATCTGTAATTGCTACTTCTCCTACTCTTTGTTCCTCCTCAAAAATTCTACCAAGCTATGTTACTTATCATCACTGGAAAATTATAGCTTCACGAGAAAAGAAAATAGCAAAATATATAAATGTACCTCATCTCTTTTACTTGTTCCTGCACCAGCTATCAGTAATTTTCATTTAAACTGGACCACAATAATTTTGAATGAATGTGATTGTGAATTGGGGTAGCAAGGCAAAATTTATCCTATCTGGTAAGCGAATATTGAATTCCTGTATATTATTGGGGCCAAACCAGCTTCCTGCACTAGATACAGATAAGTAGAATGCAATATCCTCTCTCTGACTTTTTGATTCTGATTTAGCATTAAAAGGATTTGTTCATTCTTATCCTTCTTCCGGAAATGAAGTTAATCGGATATTACTTGTCAATTGTCCATGAAGTATCTATTTTCATTTCAGCATATCTGAACTCTGAACTTAAAAAGCATTCTGGATTCCAGTGAACGATTCAACGAATATAAATATGTACATGACGAGTTCTACAAAAGCAGGCATAGGAGAAAGTATATTTTATGTAGATTTTCTTTAGCCAATATGTTACGTTACACATATGCTTCTTATAAACAGACAATCCTCAAAGGGTTTTCTCCAATGCTAACTTTTACGTGAAGTGTGCTGTAAAATCTGTAAACTTCCAGAGATAAGATTTTAGCAGCCAAAATAAATGGTAAAAATCTATTATAACTTCAAAGCTGTTTAAAATACGATTTTCTATGTTATAAATCCAAGAAAAATGTACAACTGCTATTGCATTTTTGACTTCAAAAGCATCAAGCACTGCCAACTTTGTATGCCCACGCACGCGAAGGATATAACTTCAATATATTTATATTATGTTACATCCTATCTATACATTGAATGTATTACATATAGTAAAATACAAGACATCCATACAAGGATATCGGTAACAATAAGAACTAATTGGGCTTTCTTGATTATAGTTTTTTTCATTGCCTTGTATCATCCATTTGTACACTCGATAAATAAAATGCAACGGAAAAGTAATAAGAGAGAGACAATAATGGAAGAGAAAGTCATATAAATAAAGCTTCCTCATTCTGCGCTTTCTTTTATAAGTCTCGAGGCAATGAGCTACAAAGTTACTGTTCGCCAATAATATGCTTCATTCTACAAAGTTACACTACTGTAACTTAATATTTAGTACCTCACAACATAAGTAAGTATAATAGCCGTATAGCTAACTCTGTTGCCTAAAATTTTCTATTTAGGTATATGGCTATTTGCTAATATTGTGTATAGTGTAAGAACAAAGCTACGGAAGTTGTGGATACATCAGCCTTGAAAAGAGCAACATTGAATCATTGCCACATTTAGTTGTCTGGAAGATATTGTCTATAACCTTAAACATCTCATGTGGAGCAAAACGCAGCACATAACATGAAACATAAAACTGATAATTCAATCACTCTTTTCATTACTTATCCGTCCTTAGGACTCATCCTTTCCTTACCAACTTGCGTTACGCATCGCATCGCATGTTGGCCTATATCTTTGCATCGGAAGCTTGTCTGGAGTAATCCAAACTATAGCATCATGGAACAGAGAATCCGCTAAACCTGAACTAATCATTTTTAGGTCAGATTAGCACAAACTTTAGTCAGGATTAATCCATACCATCTAATACTGCTGATTTTACCTTATTCGCCCAAAGTGGGAATTCTTTTGAGCTTTTTATTGGCAACTAATGCGTAATACAATATTGCATCCTTGCATTACCCCCACTACATACTGATTTCTTATTCAAAACACATCTTAGGCGTGTTCTTATTGATTATATCTTGAAGCATTGCATCTTGTACCGGTGCGGTGCGTAGTGGGTGTTAATTAATTACATTAAACTTGTATCATACAATCAGGTAGGATAGACCTAAGGTGATTTGTAAAGCCAAAAAAATGTGAAGCCGCAATGCTTTTACTACATCAGGAACTATGTACCTTATGAGAATTCGGCATCTATTTACTAGCTTGAAGAAAATGCGAAAGTCAATAAATATCTAAACTGAAAAGTATTAGAGTAGGTATTTGTTTGTCATGTACTATTATTGTAGGAAATGAGTTTACTTTGTATTCCGTCGTTTAATTTTTTACACAAATTCTTTGGAGTAAATGGGTAAAGCTTGTTTTCCAGAAAAGGAAACGAAAGATGTATTAACATAGGGCAACAACTGTCTGCATTCACATATGATACTAGGAATCATAGGAAATACTGGAACTGGAACTACGTGCATACTTATACTGGAAATATCCAGTTGTGATAAGTGAAATAGTCGAATAAATCTATTTGTTATTGAATGGGACCAAACTTATTTTTCTGTAGGGCTTCTCTTGTAGGCTACAAGAAGCCCTTCAGAAAAGTCAAAGTCATAGAATTATAAACAATTACAAGCTCTTTGGTCAAAGTATACATTTCTTTGTAAGCAATTTACGTAATAGTTTGCGTCATAAGTCTTCCTATGTCCTATTATTTTTCATGTAAAATAGCAATAAAAATCTGGCTATTGTCTAGCATCTAAATAGTAAATAAACAAAGCAAAGGCATGAATGATGTTCTAATGATTTTTTTTAGATATTTTAATTGACTAACCAAAATCTTAGAACAATATTGTCCAATAGGTTTTCAACGGACGAGATTCCGTCACCCTTGGGCAAACAAAATCTTACATGAGGTGTCCACCAGCACATCCAAAATTGATCGAAATATCTAAAATACATAAAAATATTAATTCGTCTAGTTAAATCAGTATCGATCTGTTCCATTTTGCATTGTTCAACAAATCTATGTCAAATTAATTTTTACAGAAAAGTTTTTTGCAGAAAAAATTCATATGGTAGTTCACACACACATTCACAAAGTAGCAATTAATGCCAATATTTATGCCCTCATTCTCATCCAACACTTAGTAATTAATTCTTATTTTCTTAAACTATTTTTACAGACCTGCCCACGCAAAATGTGAAAAATATGGCACTGCGCAAAATGCGCAGTGCTAGTACATACTTACATAAAATATGAATGCTAAAAAATACAGAAATGCAAGTTATGGCGGAAAAGAATAAATTCTATGTTCCATCGCCGGATGTGAGCTTACATGTGGTGAAGCTCTGTCAAGTTTCCAAATATTACTTTTGCTTGGTCCAACTCTCCAAATCGATTTCGTTCCAGGTTCCTAATGAATATAGTAAAATACTTAGAATTGTTTTTATAATTTATGTGCATACTGATTTAACATTATAGTGGTTTCGTTTAGAGTTCATATTCTCTACAAAAAACCATGCAGATTAATAGTATACATACGTTGCAACTTAAATACACAAAATGCATTAGTTTATTATAGTACTACAATTGTATATCTATCTTTATGGCATGTACTTTCCAGATAGTAGGTACTTACTATGTACAATAGTGTCCACATGTACAATTATATTTTTAATTAAATCATCTCAGCAGGGTGTTTATAAAGCGCACATTATAATATGCATATCCAAGGAGGGGGCATATTGAATATTTGTGAAAATGTGACAATGACAGCCAACTCTGAAATTAACTTGAAATGCAAAAAATTAAAATAATACGTATAACATAGTGGGGAAAGTTGACAAGAGAAAGTTAGGACTATGCGCTTTATAAACACCCTGTATTTTCAGTAAGAGTATAAGAGTAAGCATGCTTGTACTTATAAGCAGTACAAAGTGCACACGTTGCGTTACTACAAAACTACAGGAATTCTACATAGTAATTACAAAACACTATCAATTCATTCTCATTCATATATTAAAAGGCATACTTTAAAGCATCTTGTAATATTGATACAAAATTAACATCATAAACCCGGGATGCTCATGTGAACTATTAATAATTATAAATAGACAATAAAATATACTTTGACAGTATGTTGACTTTCACCCCTCCGCATGCAAAGGTAATTGAAATCATGCACCCACTGTGCCGTAAATTGAAATATTAGATGAATTTTGATTATGATACTACGTACAGGCACATTTTGACATTCGTATCCAAGTTAGCATTCGCATAGCTGAAAATATAGCAGACGCGACGCACTACGTTATACACAATTAGTTTAGGGAAGCATGCACAAGTTGTGCACAATATGACTGACGATTTCTATTATTTTCTCTACTTGTGATTTATGTATCGTGAAAAATATTTACCTCAACCACTGTCTCGTATTAAATACTAAATACTCAACAGAACAACCTCTTTTAAGGACACTTATATAAATAGATGATACGGTTGGTATATAGGAGATGTACCGGTAAGCATTAAGCACTTTGATCCATTTAATAAGTACACATTTTTGAGGATGAAGGATCTAACATTCTTAGAGGAAAGCATTAAAAACTCATGCATTGCTTAATCGCCAGATTTATGAAATGCAGTTTATTTTGACCTTTCACTCAAAAACTTATAAGCTGATGATATACAGATATTTCTAGTAATGTGCGTAGATTTGTTTTGCATCCTTTGATTGTATGCGATCGATATTGTAGGGGTTATGCTATGCCATATGTATTTATGTAGAACTTATACTAGAACACAGAACAATTTAATTGTTAATTCCCAGCACAACAATGCAATGTGTTCTCGGAATCTGTACAGCATCACAGCAACTTGTCTAGTATCATTGTGGACAATCCACAGATATATTTACATGTACATGCTTAATAATAACAAATGCAAGTTGCACTATATGCATGCTCAGCGTAGCGTATGGTGTACTTGTAAACTTTGAAAAATGAATAATTATCAAGATTGCTTACAACGACTGTAAACTTTCCAGGCCTTCGAACGCAGCTGTTTCAATCCTTTGGATGTCATTGTCATTCAGATTCCTGGAAAAGCAGATTTCAACATTAAAGCGAACACAACTTACAATTACGCATCAACGATGTCTAACTCGATAAATATATAATATCTTCCATGAAAAATTAGTACTAGCGTATAGTGCTATGGTAAGTAAATCAGTGCATATGTGAAGAATTTTTGGAAGATTTTCCAGAATAGCATACAGTTACGTATGTAGTTACTACTAATTGTGATAAAACGTTGTGTGAGTCATAGAATAATATAATTTGAGCCGGAAACTTTTCGGAACTCATATATTCATCAACTCCAAACTTTTCTTTCCTATGGACTAGAATCAGATGCTTAATGTCCGAACTGAAACTATGTATGAACTGCAATCTTGCACTTAATCTTCGTGACTCGAGGCATGACAGCATCAGATGCAGGTATAGTTTGAAAGGACCATGTACTAGGTGCTTGATAGCAAAATGAGCTCCCAAACAACCTAAATGTTTCCAACTATTAAAGGGCACATCCAAAATTCCCAACTCGTAACTTTCATTAGGAGTACCTACATATTTACTTACATAGGTAATATGTGTCAGGGGATTGTAGCACCAAGCAAAAAAAGGCCATATAAGATTGTGAAAGCTATTCAGCCAACCAACCGCGTTGAAAAGTGAAAATAGAGAAGTTTGTCTTCTTAGCAATTTGGATAATTTTAGAAATTAAATTCATTGTTTCCAAAAAGTTCCTTATGATTTACTTTTTACGAAAAAGTCTTGCTAAGCGTAAGTTTTTGACCAAAACATAGAAAAGACAAATTTTTAACTTAAATTGGATTTTCCAGCTTGATTAAGCAGTTCACGGGGAAAAGAAAGAAATATCACCTCAACTCTCTGGTATTATAAATTGCGATTCAACAGACCTTACAATTTCAAAAATTAACTACCTGTAAAATCGCCATTTGTAATGAGAGTTGAGGTGATGGTTATTAGATTTCCCGTGAACTACTTAATCAGGCTGACAAATTCAATATTAGTTAAAAATTTGTTGTTTATATGTTTTGGTCAACAACTAAAGTTTTGGACAAATTACGCTATTGTATCTACTCAATTCTGCAGTCCTTTTCAAGCTTATTGAAATTGCGTGCCTTTGACATATGTGAGAACACAGTCTGAACGTGAACACAGATTTTCTGGCTGTCTCTCTTTACTCTGCGTAACAGAGTTGCACAAGATCCTTTCGAAGCCAAACTGTTTATTCGCTTCCTTTCTTTTGGCAAATCTGTAAATCTTTCAGCGATTTCTTCCTATTTCTAAATGTACCTATAGAGGAGGTACCTTTGCCTTTACAGTAACTATTAATGTAAACCTAACCCCATCGTCATCTATAAATCAAAGCCTCAAGATCAGGAAGCTCCAGAATATCAATAGATTCTTTTCTGGTTCATATGTATTCTTACTTTCTCTTAAGACATTAAAGAAAAGGTCTAGCCGTTATTCATGGTAAAAGCTTTAGTACTGTAAATAGGTTGGTATAGTTTATAGTATACTGAATACGTATGTACGGCACACATAATTGACTGTTCATGCGAGACGGTTATAAGCGTACTTGAAAACGAAGGAAAATGTAGTATATGATGTATACTACATTATTTACATTTCAGAAAAGGGTAAAGAGAACTCAATTATTTAGCAACATCTTGGCGAATGGTTTGCATTTACTAAATTTGTCCTTTGTCCTTTGTCCTTTGTTGGAAACCAGTGATGCCCAGTGTATTATTGAACAAAGTTGTGACAGAATAAAACCATTACATTACATTACATTACATTACAAATTTAATGTATTTAGTATTTGTCTATTAAATGCTGCAGGAAGTTATGCTATGCTGCCTAAGTAGCCTATAAAAAGGAATATCTATCAGTGCATCCGCTTTAGCCTAGGTATTGCCATTCAGGAGCAATGATATGATCTTAATTTTCAATATTAAATGGCTGGGAAGTAGCTGGGAAGATACTGATTAAAAATTTTCATCTGTCCGCTTGTACCTGAGCCTGAGCTAATGCTGGTTACCAATCTGCTTGTGGCAACCACATTAAAAATGGGGTCATTAAGTTACATTCTTATAACCCAGGCCAAAAGACAAAATTATTATTTTAACTAGGACTTGTAAATATTGAGAATTTACATAATATGCCAAAAATAAATACTATTCCAATCTTATTTTACTATTGAGCTATGTGTAAGTGTAGATATTTGGGTTTGAAGGAAACGGGCATGTTAAAGAAATTCCTGTTAGCTGCAATGCATTACTATTTAATTCTGTTGTATGAACGTGAACTACAGATACCCATGGTTTCCCAGTTATCGCTACAATAACCACCTTACCAGCTACTTTTTTAATGTACGTAGGTATTTTGGGCGTTGCAAATTAAGCCGTACAGATATGATATACTATGTATAGATATATTGAATTCAATTACTACTTAGTTATTTTTTAGTACTACTTGCCTGTACAAATGCATTTGACTTTGCCAACTTTGTCCTTATCTTTCACTTGCGAGTTGCAATGCTTCAATTGAAATATTATCATTAATTTCTATCTCATTCTCGCTCTGTTAAAACAGATTTTACTTATTAAATCCACGAAATGTTTCTAGTAGTAGCAAGCTAAGTCGTAAGTAATTCTTGGTTGTTGAAATCCTATTATATTTACTAGAACGCTTGACTGATTTTTGGCTTGTCTGCTGACGTTTTGTTACAGCAAAGCTTCCTTCAGTTCAATCTCTCGCATATTTCAAATCTCGCTTTGATATTACGTCGTAACTTACTGTTGCATTGCATTACAGTATTCCACTACACTCCAACTCCAGAGGAAGCAAAAGTATTATGGAAACCCTTCCATTGCTGAGCCATATAGGGAAGTTATGACATACGCGTCAAAAGTAAACCCTACTTATAATTTTTGAGTGGTAAAATTATAGCTTTTGGTTCCTGGAATAGACGGGTAGCTGAATTCAGGTTGAGGTTGGAGTTTTCGAGGAAAAGCGGGTTAACTTCTTCGTTCAACCCGATTTGATATAAAATAAGACTGTGGGAATCCAAATATAGATTTCCTGGTTATATTAGTATAAGTAAATTATTGAGAAACGAAATGGGAAAACCAAAAATTTATTTTACAGATGCTATGATTTAAAATACCAAACTTTGAGACAACATAATTAACTTATGAACTTTACATTTAATTACTCCTCCGCAAAGTTTACAAACCCACAAGGTTTATTTCAATAGAGAAATCGGGATTAATTTGATAATATACTTAACAAGGTAATTTAACTCTGGTTTTAACTAAAGAAATGGGAATTGGGAAAGATCTGCCAACTGTAAGTATTTTGTATAAAACCTAGAACTTCCAATCCCAACATCACTAACAATTTTGTTGCAAATGTAATTTTCAAAACAGCTATAGTACAATTATATACGAATTACATATACTACCTAAGTACTTATACCATTTATATAAAGCAGTATCTATATATAAATCACAATATATTTTGAGGTAGGAGGTAAACCGTTAATTTTAAAGCCAATTCTACAAGTTTTTGGTCTCAAACTCCTTCAATTTTCATGACATTCTCAGAATGGGTACCAAGACCTAGCATATCTACTACCTAATGTATTAAGTAATGGTATTTGAGTTGCTCTCACCTAACAATATAAGAAAATATTTTCGCTAAAGTGCATATAAGAATACATAACTGGATAGAACTACTTTATTGCGAAGTTCAATTCGAACTCAATAAAAGTACTCATTTTGGCAAAGATGCGCCAGAAATAAAGTAATTTCGTAAAACAAATAACATAAATAATGCAAACGCAGGATAATTCAATAGTAAAATCAATTCTAACCCTAGTCAGTGTAGAGAATACCATTTTCCGAAAAATCTAAATCTAACCCATGCATGCTAGGAATGGTAACGCTGACTTCGATTTGAGTTATACAAATACAACTGAGCAATACGAGTGATCTGAGTGAAGAACGTTATAGAACATCAATACACCATGATCAAATCAAAATCCAATTTTGATTCAAATACACCTCTTTGAAATATTTTTATATAACCTAAACTTTTATACAGTACTTATAAGTTAGATTTGTAAATGTATATTATGGTATTCTTCGTCTGTATAACTATTGCCTTGATGTTTCCCAAGAATGGAAAAGTATTCTTACCTCCTGGGTATCAAGGAATATTATTTTGTAATATTACTGAAGCAAACGTGTTAAAAATCAGTTCACTTGAGATTGAAAATGTGATAAGTGTTCAATGGAACATGATCTGAGGTTTAAATAACGCTGTAATGGTTTGTTGGTTCATCATTATCAGTGTCCCATGTGGGCATACATCTTATTGAAATACGCTGTGGATTATTCACTTATTTGTACTTAAATACGATTAGGGTTGTTGAGTAAGACTTGAAGTCCTAAGTGGAACCTAATAACATCTTTGTAAACTCTATTGTCGTTTCAAAGCTTCAAAAAGCTGCTGTAGCATGGACAATTTCAAAGGACAACGTAAGAGTATCGAATTCTGCAGATACATATCCTTCATGTGATATTCTCTTCTACATTATACTTATATACAAATACGTTACTACAATAATACACTTACTTATGTACAGCAAATACTAGCTTTACGAAACAAAGTCAAACAAGTTAAGTTCGAGTGACTGAACCGAACTGAATACATGGCTTTACTAGTTTACTCTGTATGATATCCTATCGTGTCTTGTCTACACTATACATCGGGGTAACAAGAACAACAAAAAGGATTTTCGTAAATAGGATACCTATGCGCTTACATTACAACTCCAGGACAAAGTCAGCATGGAACTTCAGATTAACTTCACGCTTTTGTGACTTTTGGCACAACCCTAACCGTAAGTAACTGCCAGCTCATTGTTAGTTACAACGTATTTACAACGGAAACCAAATAACTAAAACTAAACCTGGAAACTTAAAAAGAATTGAGTACAAAGTGAAATTGCCTTATATGATCATGGACATCATTATAACGTACCTATGTAAGGATACAACTTTCTACGTGCAGAGAGTCTCTTTAGCACAAATGTTTATTACAGTGTGACGTAAGAAATTGTTAGTTGTAGGAAAAAGCCATCCTGTAGTTTCGCCATGCATTTTCCTTATAAGTATTTAGTTGGCCTTGTGTTTTAAGTGATTAGTGTACTTACAATTTTGCCACTTGCCTATCTGCTCAATGTCATTATACACAATTATTTTACTATGCTTGTCAATATAGCTACACTACAATATGATTATTTTATCCGAAGAGTTCTTCCTAAAATGGATCTATTGTGCTATATTACCACGACAGAATTTTATAACCCATAAAGAATGAGCCAATGGCATCAATGAAAGTACAGGAGAGATTTTGATGAAACATTAACCCATTGAACGAGAAAGCTCCTAGGTATTCTCCTACAATCATATATTTTTGTGTCCCATTGTATACTTTTCAACAGAGAAAGTCTTTCCAGCCATGAAGACATGCATAGCAGCACAATATGTAGTTACATAGTTTGCAATTTGTAGTTGAAGCACACGTCCTCATAATAGTTAGAGTGATTACCTACGAGCATAAACCTAAGGAGAAAGTGATTTTTTCTTAGAACTTATTTACTTTAGTGATCTGGAGAAAGTTTAACCCCAAATAAAATGGAAACTCTTGGTACTTGCTTTTAATTCGAAATATTTAGTGATATTGATGCAAAATCAATACAAATAAAACGGCCAAGTTAAGTACTAGCATTCATATGCATTGAAAATGGGACCGAAGTTATACATAATATGGGTATAGGTGGTGTCGTATGGTCATTAGTTCATTATTAGAGATCCCAATAGCTTTTTGTATAGCATGCTTTAGATTACTTCTCTTGGATATACTAGGATTCGTCATTGTCCCCTACCTTATACTGTTTAGGCTGAAAGCCTTTGTAACAAAAGCATTTATGCTAATTAAGTACAACAAGACTATATTAGCTGTAATTCTAATTGGGTTACAGTAGATTCGATCCAAATATTCTGGGTTATTATATGTTTGATGATAGTACAATATTTTAGTTCACCTAAACTACCTATTCGAAGAACAGGGGGTATTTCCGTCAGACGGATTGAGTCTGACATTACATAATAACGCACATTGAATATTAACTTTACTAAGAGACATGAAAAGTGTATAACAATGAGACACTGATTCATAAAAATGAGCATCTTATAAAATATCAATGAGAGGAAGAATTATGTCAATATTATTGGTATTGATAACATGGATTTTTTGGACTAACCTACTAGCCAGGGAACTTCTACAATGTTCAAACAGTTTATTGATTAAATGTTCATTTTGTCAAAATCAGACAAAGAGAATAATTTGATTCCTTTTCCAAAAGTCTTTATAGCAGTAGCGGATAAATGTAATTTAGTGTTGAAATCCTTGCCACAGGATGTAGAGACGTCTTATACATTGTATAAGAATAGCCAAAGGATAATTCTGTTTGTTGCTGGTCTGGTTGGGTTTTATTTTACAATAAGGCTGAAAGGTTATCTGTTACAGATGTGTAGACGAGTCAAGAGAGAGTAATATTTATGATTATGACAACTGCTCCCATCGGCACACCAAATAAAGGATTCACTACAAAATACGCAATTCCTTTCAGTTTCCTCCCATTTTCCCTAAAACCATTTTACTGCAACGCGAATCACAGAGCGTCCTTATCTTACTCCACTTGGACACTCACGAACATGGAACTGTAAGTATACATCCTTACATAAGTACATACACACTCAACTTCAACGCAGTGACAATGAACGTGAAGTGGCAATGTAAGATATACTGCTCATGGAATAGAAAGAGGAGGAAAATTATTTCTTTGTGCAAGTTGTCCATTTCTAGTTATATAAAGTTCAGTTACAGTTTGGAAGGAGACTACCTTCATGAAAATAAATTGGTAGGTAATGCCCTGATTTTTGGGCGCATTTCAACTATTTTATCTTCACTCTAAATTAACTACTTGAATAGAAGCATTTAGAAGTAATGCTCCCCCTGAGTTAAAGGAATCGCTACGTAATTTAGATAAATTGGTTGATTACAGATCGTGGAAACAGAAATAACTTTGTCATTTAAAAACTTAAGAAAATGTGTACATGTATGTTGTATTGTATCATCAAGACCGAAAACGTAATGAAACGATTGTCTTTTCATGCATGAACCACAATCTGTATAGCATTTTAGTATAAAATGTGTACTTTCTATTTAGTGTGCAAAATTATAGTCTCAATCCATTCTTGGCTGTTGTAAATAAGTTATACGTGTAATTTTATATTTATATTTATTTATGCCTGTACTTTATAGTATATGTAGGTACATTATCATAAAGTAAGTCACACACATTCGTAAATATAGCACATACGCTTTCTCCAACTTTCCTGTTGCAGATTAAGAAAGTTTGTATAAGATTTTGTGTTGTACAAATAAATACTCAATGTACCACTTGAAATATACGCAAGCATGGAAAAAAAGTTTTTCAAGAACCAACAACCCTAATCCTACTATTGTTTAGGAAAACCTTGTCTCGTAAGCTTGTCATCCTGAGAGTAAGGTTTGCTAAGGGAAATCAGGAGAAAGCTAATTCATTGCACTGTTCTTTAATATGAATGACTTTATTTACATACCGTAGTAGGTTTGATTGTTCTGCTTAGTTTACAGTTTACACTATTTAAGTATAAAAAAGATTATAGTTTTTCTCACAAGTTTAGAAGCGACCGTTGGTAAAGGAAAGTGTTATCTTCAAGTGTACGCAAGCGATTCCAACTCAAATACCTGAGATACATAATTTTATTTAGATATAATATATGAACTTGTAATTTTATACTGAAAACTGAACATAATTTTTAATTGCGAAGTCTAAAAACATTTAAACTTGGCTTTCTTTATGGGTTCACAAATGACTATTTTGTTTTCAAGCGAGTCATTAGACTCTTATAGTAATAAATTATTAAAAACTATTACGACTACGAATGTTATACTTACAATTGCTTCAAAGAAGGAAGATGTTCAAAAGCATCTGGTTCAATCCGTGTGATGAAATTGCTAGTCAGTGACAAGGTTTCCAAACCACCTAAGCCTGAAAAGTGTTCTTTTCGAACAATTTCAATTTCGTTGTAGCTCAAATGACTGCAAAACAATCCAAATTAGGGTAATGACCAACTTATTCGAATTTAGATGTTGATAGAAGCTGCAACGGGATTTCAGCTTAATTAATGTAAGAGATCAAAGACAGTTTAATGTTTATGCCTAAAAATACCCGTGACAAACGAATTGCTTTTATATTGTGTCGTTTCAATGCATTAAGAGCATTGATTGGAAAATAATTATGTAGTATTTATAAGTTAATGCAAATGTGTATATTACTGTATATTTCAGAAATAATATCTTCTGCGGTGATGCATAAGGACCTATATCAATCAACATCAACTACCTTCGTAATACTTAGCTATAATTAACGCAATATACTGTACTGAATAGAACAATAAGGACTCGGTCATTAAAAGTAGGAAACCATTGCATTGCTTACAGAATTTTCAAAGAAGTCATCGATACGTAAACATCATTTTCCGTTCCAGTAAGTTTGTTGTTCCGAAGGTCTCTGTAAAAGTAGAATAAACTTTGTGTTAACATGACTGACTATAAAAGGAAACCTTCGAACGAAAACAAATTGTAAAAAACATTAAAGTCCTTAGTGTATAAGCTAGCTTGTCATTATTACTATGTACTGCGAGAATGAAAGAGTGCTATAAAGCCTTGTCGACATTGAAATTATCTTACAATTGCATTAAAGAGGCTAATCCGTCAAATGATTTTGAATGCAGTAGAGAAATTTGATTGTAGCCCAGGAACAACTCGAGAAGATTTTCATTTTCTTTGAAAACTCCACCGGGTAGACTTGTAAGTTGATTGCTTCGCAAATACCTGTCAAAATGGTAATCGAAAAACCCATTATTCTTGCCTATATTATGTAAGTACTATTTGAAGGTACAGGGTGGTATTACATATATATAAGTAGCGCTAGCATTAAGCTTTTGCGTTTCAGGAAATGGCGTAGGCTTTATATTTATTTCTAAGCTTCTTATTCTGCCAAATACAATTGTAGTTTTTCCCATTTATGATTACCGAATTTAGTTTTTATGAAGTAGCTATACTACTACCTATATTTATAGTTGGTGAAGATAAGCTTCAAAGAGAAAGTGAAAGCATTCAAATCCAAAATTATTTTCATTTACGCATGGATATTCATAAAAAATCATTAAATTGGCATTCGAAAAGGAATTAAGTGGGATCCGAATTGTTTTGCTGTACCAGTACACGATGGTTTTAAAAGCGTACAGTGGTGGGTAATGGACCCATAATAAAAATTTAAATATCCACATTATTATTATAATTTTACATTACCTGCGACCCACTTACCTACTTGCTTTCTCAACGCAAAAGTAAGAGAATGCTTTTACATAGAATTCATATGATCAACTGATATTATTGGCTTTCCTTACGCTAAGCAACTCTACGATAGATGTAGGAAAGTTTGCATGTGGGCTTTCTCTTACTCTTACTTGTAGTTCCTCAAATAATACTTTCACTTTGTATATAGTGTGCATCTACTGCTGGTACTATTCTCCTTGAATATCCTTCATTGATAATGGTGAACAAATATTTTATCAGTGCTTGTGATCTTTAATAATATTGTCTCAAACAAGTTCAGCTTTATCACGCATAATATGTAGTATATTTTTGATTGAGTAGCTCATATTTATGAAAGTTGTGGCTCGTGGCACACTGTAAATATGGCATCTAATACTATAGTACATTACGTATGCGTACCATTTGATTGCTACAGAAAGGTGTAGTAATGAAATGACGTGTCTTGACAGTTACGCGTGTCAATTTTGACTTTTGACACTGTTATGCTGGGAACTGTAATTGAATCAACTGTCTAATATTGAGACGCCGGAACTTTGTCTGTACTGTAGTAGTAGTGTGCACTCTAATGATAACATTTTCAAAGAAGATCAATTATGCAGCAATTAATTTTATAAAGACTTTCTATGTAATATGTAGAAGTAATTAATTCAATTATTCGGGGTGTCCAACAGAGATCACAATCTCTATAATACTCGTATTTATTGTAGGTAATCGTAATTCCTGTTCCTCGCTGTTTTACAAGAATTACTAATTAATTGATGATATTAGGAGAACTAGGTATGAAGAGAAGTATTTCTCTTACTAACACCAAAATATTATTATGCGCAGTAAACAACAATAATAACCTATTCATAGCTTTCTGTGTAAAGTAATTATTTCTTATCATCAATCACATTTACAAATTCACTACTGAATATTAATTTAACCCAGAAATTAGCAGTTTCTTATGTGAAAGCATAATACTTGCATGCACTACCTATATAATCTATACATAATTACCTTCCTTTCGAGCTTTTGCAGCTAATTTGAAGCTTAACAGTATTATTGCTTTTACTACGGCAGAAGCTAAAAGTAATGTGGAACTTACAATTTCCGTAGACTGGTGAGCCTACTGAACGCTCCAGGTGTTACATGTTGAATGGCACAGCTAGACAAAATCCTGAAATGACAAACATTTAACACGTTTAACGTTTCTACTGTAATCTTTATCTTATACTTATAATTCAATGGACACAATTCCATTGTGTTCAACAAACATCCCTATCCCTATTCTGTGAAGCACAACAACAAAGAATAATTACAATTATCAGTTAAATAGCATAGGTAAACATGCTTTTAAAGTGTGGAATCTAAGCTTCCTTTATTTTGACAGGGTAGTAATTTGTAGTTGTGCGCAACATGATTTGTAATCTAATGTTCCAAAAGCACAGTGATTCTGTGATTTGTAATTAGTCGTTTCTGAAATGAGATAAATACCACTATTTACTAACTATTACATTCTTCATACAATTTCTGATACAGATGTAATTACTCACTTTTGTCTTCGCTAATACTGTATTATTACCATTAAAACATGGGCCAAGACGAAGATGTTTAATATTATTCTAGCAAAAGAGAAAGCATGTTTACATGCTAATGTACTATGGAAGGCTAAAGAGGGTGATCAATACTGTGTGTTAGATGTAAGATAGGAAATTATTTAACATTCACTTGACACTCTGTGTGTAATAATACATTCTGGTAAGGTTCTCATAAACACATTGACCTTTACATAAACTAGTAATAAGTGCACAATCTAGTAATTGAATTCAAATCCACATGTGACGCAACTCTGTCAGGCCCATACAGACGAGTATTTCTTGCGGGGGAAAGTCACCGTCCTTCTAACTTTGCCGTATAGCTTTCACCTTTTTGCTCTGTTTGAAAAACAACCAAAAGAACAAGAAACTACTTCTACGAGAAATTCCTAGAATTACTACAGAGCTCAACTGGATGTATTGTTATGAATATTTGCACATAATTCTGCAAAACAACTTGCTTTTACGAGCATTTTGTTTTCAAAGTCCTAATAGACAGGTTATTACTGAAGGTTACTTACTACTGATATGACTAAAAGCTTTATGTTACTGACATTTTACCCAAAGGAAAATATTGCTGAAGGATTTACTCACTCTTTCTTACTACTTACTTAAGGGCCTAAAATTGCCATCTTGATGAGGTTGGATTATATGTAATGTTATTCTTACTGCTCCCCTCTTAATCTAACTCGTATCTAACTATAAGTGTACAATGAAGGAGCTCTCTTATTTTCAATGATACGGCTCGGTTCGTAGCAAAGAATACAAAGCGATGGAGCATACAGTAGAAACATCGGCCTTGTTCTAACACAACCAATTCAAATGGCATTCGCAACAGTGTACGTAAATATATACTTGTGGTATGTAGTTGTGTGATTTTCTATTTTGCTCTTGTGCGTATCTGTATCACCATCACCATACTTTCTTTGAACAATGAACCTGGTCCAAAAATAAATCGGTGTTCATTCTAGTGGACCTGCCGAAAACCATAGATATTTATTATTCTTACTTCATCTTCTCTATTTATATTTCTGAGACATTATTCTTCAGTAAACCAGCTCATAAAAATATTTGGCTATGTAGGCATCTTTGTACTTATCATTCGATATTTATTTAGTGAATTATTTCTACTGTCTCGAAAAATCTAAGTCGCTACAGTATTTTGAAGGAAAAGGGATTGGTATGCGTATTCAGCAATACAATTTGCATAAGTATGCATTATGCATGGCACATGTAATGTACATTTTGTTCCTCGGGGACATGTTGTTCCGACAATTATCATATTAGGCACATGGTGTGTTCCATTAGTGCTCTCCCATGGTATATTTTAGTCACAAAACGACCTTATTTTATATTATAATTATGTATGTAATCGTTCTAATATTCATACTCCGTTTAAATTGCATGGTCTTGGTCTCGGAGCGCATGTAAAACAAAGAAATGCCTATGTAGAATCTTTAAATTTTTCGTTAACTAAAGTTACAATTAAGTTCTAGTATCTATTTAGATATAGTATAGAGTATATGGCTTCGGTTATACATTTAGGGTGCTAAATATAATAATTACAGCATTACAAAGTTTGCTTGCCAACAATTTAGCATGCAAGTGCTGGGGAACCTAATCTGGTTACATTAAAACTAATTTTTTGTTGTCAAGTATAACAATATGTAAGTGAGACTTCATAATGCTACTTACTTATTTGTTCACAAAGAAAGTTTTGCATTGCGTGGCATGAATTCGGAGTATATGAGTGATTAGTTGCTAGCACTTTGTTTGCAAACCTGCACTTGTATACATACCTCCTCCTACTTCCGTACCAAACCTATTTATATATAGTACACTCATAATATCTAAGCAATATCGTTGAATGTAATTACTTACCTACGTACATTTTATTAGGCAAAAGTGTATTTAAGCGTTCTATTCATACCCTCAACTCACTAGATAAATATTCCATTAACGTGCTTTCACCTAATTCAATTCACAATTGAAAGCTGATTATTTACTTAAGTACACAAAAGTAATAAAATTCTGAGAGAAAGTTTAAGCTTAGGTATTTAATTCGTTAGCAAACTTACAGCGTGTGCAGCAGGGAAAACTTAGTCGTATTGAAATCCAAGACGTCAACCAAACTTCCACTGAGATCTCTGTAGAAAAAAACAAAATCCGGGAAATAAATTTAAATGACATGTAAAGTAGTACCCTAGTAAGTATGTACCAAAAGGAGAGGAAGAGAACTACAGTCTAAATCTATGAACGTTTATTCTACTTACGTTACCGTTTGTCAAGTTGTCACTACTTATTCTACACTACACACAAAAAACTCAACGTGGCTTGGTCTACTGAATTCATTTGTAATCTCCATTAATTTGTGTCATAGTGTAACAAAATTGCTTTACCAAGTTTCTTCCTTAGTAGAAAACTATGCTTATTGCTTCTAAGAATGTTTCGTGTATGTATTCAGTCTTCCTATGTAAGAAGGGATCTTCTTTTGCGTTCCACAGTTTACAATTTACATGGAGTTAAAGTAGAAAGTCTTGTTTCTAAATGCAGTAGTGTGCGCTAGTTTGGAAGGACAAATAAGTAGCATACAACGCATAGATAAAATACTTTCGTGCTTGCTTTCTTAGCTTAAAATCCTTAATTCTTTTTTGTCAGCATTGTTTATCGTCCGTTACGCTGATAAAGTTATATTAATTAATTTTTACTCCTTAATTTGTGTTTTAAGAATCAGTTTTTTAAAAACTTAGTTATATTAGTAAACAAACTTTGTATTGAGTCATAATGTGTGTGTATACATTCACAAATATGGTTATCTTTATGTAAACGCTGATAAAAAGGGGGACGCTTTTCTTATTACACCCGCCTAAATCTACTATTTTGTTTGCATAGTAAACTTCACTGTAGACAAAACCAAATCAGAAATATAAAGCTTAGATGTTGAAAATGATGTCGCGACACGAATTATTTAACTAAATATAAGCAATGAAGATGAACGTCAGAAAATTTGTAAATCTTCTTGTCAAAAGAGTCGTAAAGTAGTGTTCTGCGGTTATAAAATTGTTTGTGGTTTAAGTTTGTAAGACAATAAAACATCGAACTAAAGAGAACGGTAGGATAAGATTAATGCTGAAGTCTATATACTTTTTAGCCTTCCAAACGCAGGATGTAAGCATATGTTATTGTTATGTATGTTGTATGTATAGAGATAGATATGTAAGACATGTCCTATTAGTGCTAAATACATTTAAGTATTTAGTCTGCTGTACTTTCCTCGAGAGAAAAGATAAGTGGTAAAGGAATTAAATTATTGGCTGACACTCACAAGTACTTGACGTCCCGAGGGATGAAGTTTAGGTTAGTAAGATGCAAATTTTGACAGAGAATTTCATTCGAGATGCAGACACAGCCGTCGTTAATATTGTCGCTGAGGGTTTCCAAGTCATCAAATGCCCCAACTGAAATCAGGACATTTGTATTCTGCTCTTGCAAAGGTGTGAAGGATCTCTCTATTTTCCTTTCTTCGTCCAACAATAATTTCTCTTCGTTTTCAGTAAATTGAGCTTCATCGCTGTTTTGGTTATCTAATATTCAAATGAGATAAAGGATAATAAACTAAGATATATGCACATTCCTACCACAATACTCACTAAAGGATTCAATTTTCTTCATAGCAGAAGCAGTATACTATATGTTTTATAATACATACTTAATGTGGGTGCAGATATATAGAAGAACATTGAGCATACTACACAAATTGTCTTGGCTTGGCAGTATTCATCGTCAGTGAGATTCAGGATGTCTAATCCAGATATAGTAAATATTTGCATAAATACTGTAGGAGAAAACTACTTGTGGCTATGGTTGTGCTCTAGATATTTCAATTGAAATATTCGTCAATGCTTATCTCATACAGTATAGAAAGAGAGACAGAGAAATCTCATTATTTTTCATTATCCTACGTATATTACGTAAATGTATTAACATTAATGTCCTGTGTTTCAGCAGTAGGATTAGCAGGATACACTTTTAACAACTGTTTTGCTAACCCCAATGCTCAATGCGTTACGTTGTTTATGTAAGCTAAAAAGACAAAACACATTTTCAGTTCAGAATAAGTAGTCTGGATTCTGGATCGCGTTTAAATGTACTAACTAAGTAATAAATTAATCTGTACAATCAATACGGTTGAGTTTACTCAAGACTAGACTGAGTAAACTTTCACCATAGCTAATGGTACCGTTCATGTTTATTATACGCAATATCTTCGATGGGCTCAATCGCCTAAAATTGTCAACGCATCTTCAATTTCATTAGTTTCTACTGAGACAGATTAATATCTATATGATGTTCTTACTTGTTTGTTTGATGATAAGTTTCTTCATCATTTATTTTATTTAGAAGAGGGATGAAAATGGTATAATATTTGAATATCCACAGATTAGTGCAAATAGTATTTGGCTACTTACCCTCATAGTAAATTAAAAGCAATAACTTTCTCCTACACTTTCCTAAAAATGCCTGTTAGAGGGAAGGACACTAATCGGCATACCTTTATTGGCATAACTATTTTTTTCCATATTGGCATAATTTTTTCCCATTTTGCATATTAAAATCACTTTTTTCCTAACTGGCATATCAAAATTATTATTTTCCCAATTGGCATATTCATAGAGTTTATGACCCTCTGTTCCATTCTAGTGTCTACTTTGTTCATAATCTTTGAATGATACTAGTAGTGTGATACTAATACTAATATGTATGATACTAATACTAGTGTGATATTGTCAGGTGAAAAACTTGTGTTCATTATGTACGGTATACCGAAAGCACGGTTAATATTAAGTGTTGTGAATTTA
>JAQFYC010000693.1:0-48769 GCA_034694165.1 Tomocerus mixtus
TAGTACAGAAAGTAAAGGCTACGAGAAGAAGGAGCTATTGAAGAGATTGAGTGTTCGCAAGGTTCGCTCGATTACACTGACAGTAGTACTCCAGTCTCATCTCAGTTTAACTCAACGCAGCTATTCAATTTTAGAAAACAAGATACTATACTCCTTATTCCTACATTATTCCTACTATCTACTATTTAACTTACACCGTTACACCTACGTTACGTGTATTTGCATTATATATAAGGTTACTCGATCACCTATCCAGATACCCTATTATGAATATGATCTCAAATCTTCCTGTTTATAGTGAACTAATACAGACCTTCTTGTTTTTACTTTTTCCTTCTTGTTTGTGTAAATATAGGAAGAGAAAAATTTCTACGGATGTTGAATTCAAGCAGACACATAAAAGATGTAACATTTCCGTAAGAGTTGTAATAATTTGTACATTTTTGAAGAAAAGTTATAGGATGTTAATTACATAAAAAGTAACGTACTTTACTCACCGGCATATTTTTAGAGGTATCTGCGACCACCCAGTGGATTCTAAATTCGATGACAAAGATGACTTAATGTAAGAAAGCATGCAATTGATAAGGTGTTATATGTACAGTAGATTAGCCTCTCGATGGTCATTTGTATGCTGGGTTTTTTATTCCATATGCACAATAAATGCATAGTATCTAGTGGTACAGCGGTAGATTAATAATAAGAATTGGTTAAGCCCCGCAAAGAGATAATATGGTCACTTTATACAGATGAACGTCGTACGTACTATTGAAGGATGAGTTTAGTCCAAGACAAAGATGTTGCCTTCTTCTAAGTACTTCGACTGCTAAGTAGACTGCTGAGCTTCCTTTTATATATTGTTGCATGCCAAGTTTCATCGTCCTACGTCAACGAGTTCGGAAGTTAGATTGCTTTCACACAAGCAGACGGATATACCTTACGGTTACACAAGCCTGACTCTCATACTCGGGTGGGCCAGAAGAAATGTAAAGCGTTGTGCTGTTATAAGTACTAGTCTACGATTCATATTTTTTACTTGTTCAGCAGACCATTAAATAAAATAGGTTCGTATGTTGATCTCACGTTTCATATCTCCAACATGCAAGTAAATAGCTACATCTAAGAAATCTCAGGTTCATTTTAATAAATACTCCCCATAAAATGTCTGTTTTAACATATTTTTTGTTTCAAATGGTGTTTATATGCACGAGAGCAGCAGGAGCCTAAGTGATAGGTATCTGCATAAGTGAGTAGACTACCTGGGAACGAGGTTTGTATGTAATCTAATCAGAAAACGTAGAAAATACCTTAGTTATCTAGGTAGTAGGTGTAGGCGTAGGTATAGGAGAAGCACAAACTGCGAAATAGATAGTGAAAGCGAGTCATTAGGGATACGTACTTTTGTGTTAAAAGTTTGGTTAAATGAATCAGTGGAGTAATGATGGTTGCATTGCTAACCTAACAACGTAGGTAGTAAGTAGTAAGGTAGCTAGTCTAGTAGAGGTGCCATTAGTAAACCTGAAATTAAATTAAAATTAGAGAAAGGGAATGATGTGTACGTAGTTTGTAATGGCTGGTGGGCGGTGGCGGTTTTGCGGTGCGCAACTAGTTGATAGGAAATTTGCAGTGACAAATACTATTATGAGTTGAGTTGTAATTACTGGTCCATTGTTCCTGTCCTCTAAGAGAGTGTGAATGAATGAGCATTAATGAGTTTAGGAGGAGATGGAAGTGTGGAATGGAATGAGCTGATGTGATTACAGTCAATAGTTTGCATATGTTCACAGATCTACAACTCTATAAACTTGTAGAAATCTCAAATATTTTAAATATATAATACACTTGTTTAATATCGTAACTTGTCGTTGATGTAAATACACCCGCCTTGCAATTGCAAACTAATCTTATGTAAGTGACGATATATAAATGTTGGGAAGCCAAGTAAAAGAAATCGCCCCCGTAAAGATATATAAAGATATTAAATAATATAAATATCATCCTTCATGTATTTATTTCAATTTTGGTTATTGTAGTTGCTGGTTAATATTATTGGATGTAATGTAGAAATGAATATGCTTAATTTTGTGGCAATACAAATAACTTTGTGTGTCGCAGTGTAAATACAAATGTCTTCTGGAATATAATAAGTATTCTACTCATTTACTAAGCAAATCAATTCTAAAACTAGACACTATAAGTAGGTTGTAATATGTATATTATTATGGATGTAGCAGAGAACGTAGAAACACAGAGAAAAGGGTCGGCCTGGCTGGATGAATGTAGATGATAGATCTTATCACACGGACGAGAGACATAATTGTGAAATAATTGGCTTCCTAGTGGAAGAGCCGAAATGATTTCTCTTGGGAGCTTTAAGAACACTGAAGACATGTTGAGTAAATACTCATTACATGGATTGCAAAGGAAGATCATGTGCGATATAGCGAAAGTTGTTTCCTGTCCTCTTTCCATCCGCCAAAGCAACTCCACTCATTACTTTACATTCTCCTGACTCCCAAATTCTCTTTTCATGCATTGCATTCCATATCCCACTCCTTATGCTACGTATTAAATATATATATAACTACCTATTACAAGCAACGACCTCCTCTGCCCTCTTTTCCTCTTCCACCCTGACAAACTATGTATAATTATCATCAAAACAAGCGGCTAACTTATGTGCTATAATAATTACATCACTGAGTACGAGTATAATATATGTACTTACCAAGTGTTAGCTGTACTAAAAGTATATTATGACATTATATTTAATAATACAGTATCATTCTTATTTTCCGGTGACCAAAGGAAAATTTCTGGACGATTTTAGATTCCACATAACAGGTTTCTACGAACAGATCTATTTCTGATAAATAAATTATAGCTACCCGGTACTATCTACGCATTTCATTTTCCTGGAAAAATCTCTAATGGTAAACAGGAATGAGTTGAAAATGTATTTTCTGAAAAGGCGTATTTATAAATTTATCGGATGTATGCGCTTATACAAAATTGGAGAGCATAGACCAAAAAGCCTTTGATGTCCATTGAATAGAAAAATTATAATAAAACGTATGAATCCGAATGTACATATCTCATTTTAATCATTTTTATGTAATCGATAAATGCGGTTTAGGGGTAGTTTTGTGATCACCCATAACGTAACGTAATGATCAAAACTTTGTATCAGAAAAAAATCAAGCATTGTCTGCTTTATTTAGATCGATAACTGGATTTCTGGAAATGTAAATTCATTATAAAAATTGAATTTCTTCATAATGATTTCTTTTTTCTTTTCCTCTCTTAAAAAATTAGGACGAAGGCTTTGATTGTCACCATACTTTAAAGAAACTGGAAAGGTGGCACTTTGTTCCAACAAAGCTACGACCGAACTTAGTATGTCAAAGTGCAAATATTTAAGAATCTTTACTTTATACTATCTTTATTTACATGGAAATGTACGGCGATGTAGGTATTATAAATATACATTCTTCATTACCTTTGTTGTTTCGCTTACATTCGTTTATTTTCAATTTAACTCAGTAATATAATATATAGAAAAGTACTTGACGCAGTGAAATGAGCAGACCTAGAGCTAGAGTACTGAACGTTACTTTGATTTTGTTATCCTTTATACTGTAGTGATTACTCATTAGTGTACTATAAAATAGCATCAAAGTATTAAAGAGTTTACTGTGTCTGCAGAGTCGTGCAGCTTAACAGGAGTTTTGAATTTCTTGAGTTTATCCTTTGTATTTGATAGAATGTAAGTAAATATAGGATCAAACAAATTGACGTGAGCAAAGTTCCGAACAGTAAACACGCAAAAGGAAAGGTAGACAGCTTATAAACTTATAACTGTATCTCGAGTAGGCTGCTGTATTACCAGGGTTGTATATTTGGGTTTTTCAAAAGGGGGGTTTACTTTCAGTGAACAAAGGGAATTTACGTATTTCCAGAAAATCCCCATGACTTTTGAAAAGAGATTTTGAAAAAATGTTTTTCGAAACTCTTAATAACTAAAAATTAATGTCAATTTGATAATTGTATTTCAATTTATGAAAATTACTATATCCACCTAACAAATAAAATAAGATAAGTAATTATTTCATCCTTAGTTACGAAATTCATTCAATTTTTATTGTCAATATTAATTATTGGGATATTTTCTTTAACCCCCCAATATATAATACCACTGACTATGGTTATGAACGCTGAAGAGAATTAATAAGCCTTAAGTAAAATATTATGTAAAGAACCGTACAGCTAAAATAACTCTCTACACTAGTGCGCTTCCGTTTTAACTGGAAATGTACTTACACAACTGACTTGCTGTGTGATAAAAACTTTCTAAAACTACTAAATAAGTAATCCCACTTCAAATGCCTATTTTCTCTGGGAAGGCAAGGCATATATATTTAAAATACGGCTCACTGATCTACAAAAGCATATCTAATATAATATCTGCATGGATATATAACAGTTATTGAAGCGGAGTAAGTATTTTAGGAAGTTACGAAGGTAAGTAAGGAGTGCTCCGCTCACCGTGTACAATGCAAAATGGTGTCGCGTTTCCCTGACTAACTCAGTCACGTACATGCAAAGTGCATTATATTATTCCATCTATCCATGAAATTGAAGGATTTTCAGACAAAATAATGAAGTAGGTTGTGTGTCAATGTTTGACACAATCAAGGTTTGTAAGGAAATACAATATTGTACATGTAAGAAACTGTATGGAATCATAAACAAGTAGTATACTTCAACATCTAGACACCCCTTCGATACTCTAGGTATTACAGATATTTAAACCTCTCTATGTCATACTTAACAATGTTTGTATTTAGTATTTATGCTGTGTGCACAATATTATTTTCTTATATTGTCCAGAATGGAAAGTAATGCAGTGGAGGATTCTTTATTTCTTAATATTATTTTTTCCTCTCCATTCTTCAATAAAATAATGAGCCCTGTTGAGGTGAAGCTAGGTAAATTTTTGAATGAAAGGTGAATTTTAAAGGTGAATGTCGTTGTTCAATGATTGACAACTTCTGAAACTTTATTATCCGACATATGACAGTGCAAAGCTTTACTCCAGTGGGAAAAGATTAAAAAAACATGCAGCAATTTGTATCCTGCCTACTTATGTCAAGGAAAGCCTTGCAGATTGCTAAGAGTACCTGGAAACTAAAAAATAAGACGTACTGAGATCTTATTGAATCAAAGAAGGAAATCTTGGTACACCAAATATTTCTAATAGTTTTGTGGAAAGTAGTTCATTTTCTAATATTTTTACAAGTCTCAGGAAGCTTATTTTAAACATAACATTGATTTTGGATAACATAATCTTGAGCGACAATTTCTTGCATTTCATGGCCCATGAAATAGCTACGAAATATCTTTAATCTAAAGTTAACTAATAATCTACTATTTAAAAAACTCGATGTAGAAAGTAGAATTGATTTCTGTTGAATTTTTTATTGCTTATGATGTATTAGTAAATAAAGTCAATAATGTCATTGCCATTAGTTTGTTTTCCTTAGTAGCTTCTGTAAATTAAACTGGGATGGAGTGTTCACATGAAATTAGAGTTGTAAATAACACCATGCATTTGAAAGTGACAGGTGTGGTGTGATACATGGGCCTGCAATACTGTATAATTAAGAGACCTCGATGTCATTCTAGATTAGAAGTGCGACACGGTGATAATGAATGGATGATATCAACAATAATACCATGTCAGTGGCAGCTCTTCAGGTTAGTTGACTGCAGCATTTCCTCCATTTGGGTAGTTTTCTTCTCTTCTCCTCTCTTGGTATTTAATTCCTCGTCTCTATTTTCAGCAATAGACAGTTTTCTAAAAGTAATCTCATAAGCTTATCAGAAAGAGACGACAAACACAGTTGACAGACTCCTTTGATTGCTTGGATGTTCGTGGTTTAGTTTAGTTTAACTGGATTCTGTTCTGACTTAAGACGTGGTTTGTTTGTCTGATGTCTATAATACATATTTCTACGTAAGTTTAATATTATATATGTAAGATGTGGTAAAAGTAAGCGAATGCAAAAGCTCTCCGTGGCTGTACTACAAAGGTGAAGAAAAAGAACGCATCTCATATTGTCAAACTCATATGACTATGACATTGGTGGCTACATATATGGCATATAATAGTACTTATGAGTAGACGAGAAAGAGAATAACATGAAATATGCAGGCTATATTTATTTATTTAGTTGTGTAGCGATAAGGATTGCGTTGTGTGTACAATGATATGGATTCGACTCATAATCTCTGAGCTTTCTCCCCACACTCCATTGTGTACTTTCTCCGAATCTGTGTAAATACTAAATACTCTGTACAACCAACTTTCTATTTGATTTGGCTTTAGATTTTCCAAGATAAATCTAATAAAACATCTCTAACAAAATGAATATTATTGTACATATCAGTATGTAAATGCAAAATACGAGGATCTTCAATATTATGAATTTCAATATTCAAAAATAGTAAAGCCTCAGCAGCTGCGGAACTCCACAATGAAAACTTGATCCTTTCCCTTTGTGCTGCAAACTTTGAAACAATAGAAAATGTTCTTCCGCCTTTCCGTTTCCATTTCTCCTTTTCGTCTATTGTTTTAGCAAGCGATAGCGATATGAAACTTTCCCTTGAATTAATAATATTCTTTGTAATTTTAAAATATGCATATAAATAGTAGCCGGGTGTCCTCTTTTAGCTACTTGAATTTATGTATGCATAGTAATAAAGCACTAACGATAAGGAAAATCTCTTTATTCATTTCACATTTTATTGACGTTGTTTTAATAGGGAATAGATTGTCAAATGCTTCAATGTAATTCCATTGTCCTGGTGTGGGTTTTTTATCCAACATGGCCTGATAACCACAAACAGAGAAAGAAAAGATGAATTTTGTCTATTATTTGGTAGAAAGTGTAGCTATTTTGTGAGCGCACAAAAATTTCTCCTGTGCCTTCACCTTTTACCCTAAGTTGCCGTTAAAAAGATAAGACATTGAAGATAAGTAAGTAAGAAAGGACGGAATTGTAGTACAATAGATGATATTATTTATTCGACAGTATTACAAAATACCATAAAGCAGAACATAAAGAAAACTTCACAACTACATATTATACAAGATTACTTACATTAGTAGACAGAGTAGTTCTCATGTATTAAGTACCTAGCATTTAATATCATGTGTGCTTTAATTTATAAATTCCAGAACAACCTTTCCAAAAAAACGTGCACTCTTTCCACTTTATTGAAGACGCTACCAAAATTGTGCTCACTATATATATTAGGAATTACGTCTCGCAGCAATAAAATATAATTTAGAGTTTGTTTATTTTTTTCCCGCATGCAAATTGTTATAGTAGTTGGTGTAATAGAAACTTCAATTTTCATCGTTACCAGAAAATGCAACATAAAGTAAGTGCTTCCTGGCATGCAAAATTTTCTGCTCCGTCCTTGAAGTGCTATCTATCCTTATATGGTTTCGCTTTTGCTCATTTTCCATGTAAACGTTAATGTATTTTAAATATTTGCATAACTGCTATCTCGTCTGTTCCTTTTCAGATTTAGTGTGTATGTAGTTGTATTATATTATAAGTCGTAAGTCGTAGTCATAAATTAAAGTCAAATAATTTCCTCAAGTACTTACTTTACGTTTTGATAACCAAATAGCTACAGATAGTTAATGTATACATAGTGGTAAAGGTTAAATCTACTATTTAGCTAGTCATCAGATAGAACAGAAATGAGTTATCAACCTTTTCCGCTATCTCTCTAGTATTATTCATCCTAACTTCTTCTCCAAATAACATTTTGCATACAAACTTTCTTTACTTTATTCAAATTTACTCCTCTACCTACAATAATCGTGCTCCCTATACCAGATTCTAGGACAGAACATCCCTTGTCATGAAAAAGACCGTTGACAGAACATACCTGAGAACAGAACGACTCGTGTCTCCCATATATAGTACGCATACTGATTGTGAGTTTTATCTTTGCCAATCTGCACAAGTATTTCCGAAATTATTATCGAATAATAATGAAAAAAGGGGTTTCGAACATAGTGGTGGTGATTACAGAAATATGACATTAAAAATATATGTGTCTATGTGGATAGCCTACTCAGCATTGCAGCACGGGTTATTCCGTCCCCCGATTTCTTCTGTCAACGGGCTTTTCTGTCCCATGGTATGTTCCGTCCCATTACCCTTATACCATACCTTATAATATCGCGTTCCAGATCTAGTATGTACAAATAGGTACATACATAGATATAATATTTAGTACAAGGGCTCGTAATTTCTATGTAAACGAGTACATTTATATTAATTACTCACATTCATTTCTTTTTTTGCTTGGGTTGTATCTGCAATGTATATCTATTATGCATAATGTATCCTTTTTGGTACTAAATGGGTCCTTACCTTAAATAATATTCACTTTTTCTGTCAGTACTGTACTCTAACACACCCATGGTAGGTAATATAATATTTATTTTACTTGCATGTACAATTATTTAGTCATACATTAGTACATTACACAGTCGAACATTATCTGCGTATATGTAGGTAATTTATCGTATTCATTTACAACCCACGTACGTCTGTGTTTAATATTTAATACCGCGTGTTTACTTTCACTTACGTCTATAGGTACAGTGCAAATACATCCTATGGTAAGCAGAGGACATTCTAAAACTAAAATATTTTTTCTTTAGTCCTGGGTCATCTCAATCGTCTTGGGTTGGGTATCCTTCGTTTTGCAAAGGGATTTAATGTAAGGTTTGTCATCGTTTGCTAGAAGTAATTTAAATGCAACGATTCAAGATTCGTTAATGACGCCAACATAAAGACTACATTGTAATTCCATACATTGCGTAATGTGTGTAATTGTCTGAGGAATTGTGCCATTTCTACTTGTGCATGTATGTGCTCTTCTCTCTAGGTTTAATATCATTATTATAGATAATTAAAATACTCATATATAATATACTCATACAGTTACTATTAACAATACCTCAATACATAATAGGAATGTAAATACGTACCTGAATGGAATTCTGTAGTAGGTAAAGCTAAAGTAGGTACTTGGGTTGCCTATTTAATACATATATGCATTCCCTTACTGTAGTACCGTGTATTACATTGTTTACAAAGTGCGATCTACTAGAAAGAGAGAATCTCGTATTGTTTGTAGTTGTTCGCTTACAAGTTCAGTCCACTGTTTACTTTATTATGTCGTAAGTGTAGTGGCGGTAGGCATTATAACTAGTGTGTTATACTGTATGGAGCAATAATAATTTAATGTATGCACTGGTTTCATTGCTATTTCTTCCCAAATTACCTAAATACACTCATAAAGATACAGAGAAGTAAGTAGGTAGTTATTAGTCTGATAGCACACGACCAAGAATAATTGGATTTCTGTCTACATACAATAGTAGCATCTTCCTTATCCAAACCATATCATAAGTACTCTTCTCTTACATCTTTTATCACAACATGCAAATTAAATATACCGAATCTCAATATACTTAGTAGGTATTATAGTAGAACTGATACTAGCATATATAAGGAGGACAGTAATGCATTACAGCTGCTAGTATTAGTATAAATATGCTTATACTTATCATTAGTTAGTATGAATTTGGAGTATTTTGCAGTGAATCCCTTCGGACTGCGCAGTAAAGATACCACAATACTTGAAAAATTTATCTTACAAGGTGCAATAATTCAAAACCCCCATTTTGCGAAGTAAAATCAAACTGCTACAGTGATTCCTAAATAACATATAGTACAAAAATAAACATTAGAGAATAGTATAAGCAAGTAGGTCACTATTTTATATCAGTGTGAAAGTGAAAAAACTATAATACATCAAAATACATTTGTCTATTTACATACAAAAAGTAATTTTATGGGAAACTAACTGTTTCTACTGAAATATTGAAAGAGTTTTCGTGCAAGGAATGCCAAGAGAAATGTGAATATTGTTTTTTTGCATTTGTATTCCAGTGGAAAACTTATAAAACGTTCTGTCAAGTATTTTACACATAAAGCTGCTATTGATTGCCGTTCTAGGAAAGCATTCGGTGTTTTGGATGTAGTAGGCAGTAGGAGTAGAGTAGGAGTATCGTGTATGTAATAGAACATAATAATAATATTCATTCTAGCGTTGCATTGATGTTGATACTAGAAGGAGCGGGTACCTCCATGGTTCCGGGTGTATTATGGATATATTTAATAGCAAAGAATATTACGTAGCAGTAGTACATATGTAGTGGTATTGAAAGTAAGGATGAAACGGTTAACTGAATGCGGAGCCGACGAACCCCTGCTGCCACATGCTTCTTAAGATCTGACTTAACTCCATGTAGGAATATACAACGTGCCTGACAAGCTTTCTTGCGGGTAGCGTCCAATTTTGAAATTGATGGAGAAAGGAGAAAGGGATAGAATTCTCTTCTAGTCTCGTCTACATTACATTATTTAAATTTACATGCATGCATAATACGCTAAAATGTTCTGTTCTGCCCTCCTCTCCATGTTTGATCCACTCATCCATTTAAGGGCAAATACGTAGAGACAGAGCCCACACACAAGTAACACCAATAATATTCCCTTGCCCTCTATCTTATATTCACCATACAGCCATACAGCTCAAATGGGAAAATATACTACACTCACTCTTAAGTACACATGCAGTATAAGCATAATTCGGCAAAAACATAAATTTCTTTACCACTACACATACTAAAGTCAATATTCATGTAGATATGTGATATGTTTCATACCAAGCAAAACTTCATATCATGTTTGTTCAAATAATATTAGTCCTAACCAGGAAATGTCAACACCCCTACCAGGAATCCTACAACAATTTTCAAAATATTTATGGCACAAAAATTTTCAAAATGTTATTATTTTGACTATTTTTAGGATGGTGATGAGTTAAAAACATAATTGAAAACATATTTGTAAACATTGATTACAGCATTGGCTTAGAGTGTTAACGTTTTATATAAGATCTTGACACTCCCTGGTCTTTACACATATAGTTTATAAATATAATATAATGCTGTTCTAGAGTCTAAATACATTTTGCTCTAGCAAAAATGTATTTAGATACGCATTCTCACCAGAAATATACGCCGGCTATATTTCATATTATGTACTTACATACCATTTATTAGACAACAACCTAGTGTGAGATTTTTTGCAAGAAGGAAGTTAGGCGCTACATGCAGGAACATATAATAAGAAGCTACTATATCAGACGACAGATAAAATTTTGTTTTGGCGAGAAACGAAATTTCTTCGTCTTCACCACACAAACCAGCACAACCAGGAAAGAAGGCAGAGCAGACATAAAAGTCTAAATTGTTTCTGTAGAGGATGTCTGCAATAGAAATATGATTAATAGCTTATTGTAGTTGTAAGACTTTTACAAACACAGCTTCCTAAGTTGTTCATGGAATTAGTTGCGGAAATAGTGCAATAAAAATGATAGTGTCACGATTGATTCAGATTGCATGTTGCATTTACATCTATGTACTACATCTAAATATCCCTACGTTCTAAGGCTATAGTGTACGCATTATGTAATTTTGTTTGTCATATTTATGTAGATTGTAGATGAAGAGAACCCTTAGTTCCCTCCACTCACTTTATCTTATCCTATATTAGCTATAACCATCATGTATCTCATTTTACGTTGTACTAGGTTATTTATAGAGTTCGGGCTTATATTCTGATATTAATATTGTAGATGAGAAAATATATATTGTAGTTGTTTTGTTATAATGGGTGTAGTTGAGATACTTTGCATAAGTGTGATAAGATATAGGATCAAGTTTTTGTTATAATACTAATATTCTCCGATTCCCATTCCTCTTCTGAACTGAACTGAAGTTAAGACTCCGGCAAGTGCGTCAGAACATTTAATAAAAGATACCTACTATGCTGCACAAGCACAATTAGGTAGTTAGTCAGTTAGTCCATCCATTTCCTATAATATAAATTCAAATAAGGCCAAGGAACTACTGATACGAATACCTACTCGATATGTATGTACATTGTGGCTACAAACATATTATACACCTACTACTTGTATGCCTATAAAGCTATACCTATATATATATAAGGTAGGGTCAAAATCTTTATCTTACAGGGCTTCAGTTAGTTGTGGAAACATTGAAGAAAGTATTTGTATCCTTTCATCTTGGAAAGTCTTATTATTCCTATTATTTTACATTATTATTTTTTCATCAGCTTACTTACACGGCATTCTGATGTTATCTTGTTTTCTAGTCGTGTAATTTGAATTCTATAGTCATTATGCCATAAATTCATCAATATATAGCTTACACAAATGCAGAAATTAAACATGGTGAAAATTCTAGGTCACATTTCAATGTAAACGGAGAAAGCTAGTAAAGCTATTCATGTTTCCACATTTAATTGACGCCCTGTGTATGTGTGTATAGGCAATTTTGCTACTGATTGCATAGCTAGATATGAATTGCAACTCGAGAAAATAAGAGCCAGTGGAGGGAACACTTCATCTTTCTATAGATCCTCCCTAAGCATCAAATACGAATTAAGAGTACAGTACAGAACAGATATTCTATTTTAATTATAGTCTTACAAAGAAAATGAATTCCAAGAGGACTACTGGAAGCTCTGTCTGTGTGCACAAGAATATCTAGCTTGCCAAACCAGACCACAGCTAGAGGGACTAACTAATGTTACTTACTTTACTTGTCTAGTGAATACTTACCTTTGTATTAAGTGCCTATATATATAAAACAACTTATAATTTCTAGCCTGCCTGGTTTAATTTGGCCTTGCTAACTACGTTTGCATTTTGCCTACTAGTATTTACATAGAGACCTTATATATTAGTAGCTATAGACAAAAGAGATTGAAAATATATCCACTATTTAACAGTAGTTTTACTTTCATGCTGATTTCATTAACTTTCTGCCTAACTAACCTAGCTTGCCTTATCTACGGATCACTTCTTTTATGATATCGTTTGTTTACCAATTCCACTAATTAAGAATGTACGGGAGACTTATGATTGCTCAATTTGTGTTACATAAGTAGGAGAGAGTTAATAATTGACGTCATGTAATAAATACTCACATTTCTCCTGTCACGTTTCAGTGCAACAAAAATTAATTATCTAGGTATTTACCCCTTACCCTTTCATATGAGATAGGTACGATTTATACTGATTACTTATTGTCTGTTGACAATGAATACTATAATATTTGTACAATATACAAATATGTTCCAACTAACTTTTGTGCTGACTGCCGTAAGGCATTGGTTCGGATAATTAATTCGTGTTTGTGTCTGAAGTCTGGGAAATCATGACTAAAAATAGGTTCTAATCATTATTTTATGAAGTTGCTAAAGACAGCAAAGTTACTTAATTGAAACATCTCACGTATCCACGCAAATGAATAGTTTTGATTTTGCGGAGGCTAGACATTTGTTGGCAAAAGTATTTGTGGGGGCAATTGGGCCAAAATCTGACTATTATTATATTTTGCTAGAGTACACAATGAATTTCTTCCCAGTAAAAAATCGGATCATACTACGTATATTACTATATTATGATTTTGTAAATTTTTCTGTTACAATTTTACAGCTCACTTGAACATTGACTACAAAATTGCGCTATTTATATGTTGGTGTGTCGTTTGTATCATATTGTATTGGTGTCCAACATAAGTTTAGCATTTCAATTTGCATATCATAAATAATTGACTGATCTGCCAGAAAGTTTTTGATAGTCAGTAGTCATAAGCTTTATGAAAGATTAATATACCATTAAAACACTGTCAAATGGCATGAGTGCTTCATTTCTACCATTTGGCTTAGTGCGTATCCCATTTACTGATAACGTTTGTTGGTTTCAGCATTTGTCGAGGAAAAGGATTTGGAATGATGGAGAAAGTAAAAACATTAGATAAAAGTAAATTAGTTTGTTCTTTTGTTATGACGCAGTATCCCTGGTAAGATACCCACCTTAGAGATTTTTAACTTGCCTAGTTTTGCTAAAAAATAAATAAATTGTAGGCTCTTAAGTCTTCGTGAAGATTGTGTCTTTGGTTGCAACTGCGAAAAAAGTGCATTGAAACAGTTTTGCTAGCCAGATACATAATATATTGATACGACGGGTTTTGAAAACTGGGAATTACATTCTGTAGAACTGTCGAATGATCTACCTTTATCTACCTGCTTCAAAATCTCTAGGGAGCAGAGAAAAGAGGAAAACTATGAGTTGACTTTCTTGGATAGGCTATACCCACATGATGGTGGCCACGCTCAGTTTGTATAGCAAGGAGAAAACAAGATTTGGTACATACACAGGGCACGAAAAACCGGGAGATTTTGCAAATTAATTTCCAGATTTTTAAGAACATAATTCTTTCATGGTGGTTTTTACATAGGGCTAAATTCTGAAGTAATGGGGAGACTGCGTGCAAAAACTCAAAAACTGCTGGATATTATAGAAGCCAAAAATTTAAGATATTTTCTACAATATTATTAGAAATCAAATAGGTAAAGTGGAGAACTGAAAAATTGCAAATCGATTTTTAATCAGGAATTTAATTAAAAGAAAAAATCGCACAAGCGTATAACTTTTTAATTGGGAACAAATTAAACTGGGCAATTGAAGTCACACATATCTAAAATATTCTGATTTTTGATCAAAGCTAAAAATAAGGATAGTCCTTTAATTTGGCTTCTAGCCCATTTATTTGTAATTACGCTAAAATTCAAAACCTAAATTGGAAAAAAGAAAACCCTCAAACTCCAAGGTTTTTAGTGCCCTGATTTGGTGAGTTCTGGTCACACATTCAACATGGCAGTGAAAGGACGCATACTAAAGTAAATATAGGTAAGGTAACTGAGTGAGTGAGTGCACGGGAAAGTGAAGGCGAAAGAAATAACACCTGAAGAAAGCTGCTGCTTTCCTTCTTCCCTCACGTATTAAATGACTAATATTACTAGTATGTACTGTATAGCAGTAGTAGCGTCTATTCAGGTACAGCTTAGAGTAGAAGTTCATGAATTCATTCCCTGGCCTGAGGTACGTTCATGTGAAAGACAATAAAATTGAATATTTAGTAAATTGGTTGCACACACTGCTCAGAGTCACCGACTCTCGTTTCTTCGTTGAGAGGAAGAGAGAAAGTCGGGAGTGCCTTTAGTATTTGTAGCAAAAGGAAATTGTCGGACTTTTCGGGACCAATGGAACATGAAACTGGCTCTTTTACACTCAGTGGGATCCTTTCTTCTCCAAATGGAAATACATGGACTTTTATCGATATGAACCTATTTCCAGCAGTCTACTAATGCTTTGTGCATTATTGAATAGCAGTAGACGCTATTGAATGGGGGTCTGGCCTGGCCTGGCTCTGCTCTTGTTTGGCTTGGCTCTGGTGTGGACCAGCTAAGTAAATAACTAAGTAAACAGAATAGCTTTTCTCTACTTTTGTCTACAATGTATATTGTCCTAGTGTCATGTTTTCTTGTGTGTGATTGTATTTACTTAAATATACGTACGTTGAGTTGACGGTACCCCAAGGTAGACTTTGGTCTCCGTAAAATATTGACTAACAATATAGTGCTATAATATTGGGGTTCATTTCAGCCTATTTATATGCAAATAGGATGAACAAGGCCTAGAGAGCGGCGAACGTTTCGCGACAAAATCAAATACATAAAAATAATTGACAAAGGAGTGAACGTAATTCTCCTTAACTCACTTAAGCTAATTTCCTCATTTAAAATTGCATACTGTTATTATTACCAACTCTATCTTTCTCTCCCAGCGTTAGATCAAAAAGGTTAAAGAAAAACTATGTACACATTATAGCACAAGCTAACTACCTACATAAATAGATCAGACTGAAAACCCTCTCGTATACTCTCTGCACTTTTACTTCCTCCTCTTTAGTTCAGAATTCAGAACAACACACAAAACTCAAGTAGGAATTCTTTGACGTTTTATGATGCAGAAAGAAGGGCTGCTCACTTGGAATTCCAGGGCTAAAGTCTTAGAGTGTGTGTATACATAAACTGCATGGTAGGTATTATCTAGAGCAAGTCAGGCAGCCAGCATGAAGAATTAATGAATTTCACTTTTCACCATTTCTATCCAAGTTACTTATTCATTATATACTTTGAGAACTATTTAGTTTAGAGCAAGCAGTCATGTCTGTAAAAGATGTTGTAAAGATCTGGTCGTGTAGTGCCTAAGTGCCTGTTCTTTGTCTGAGTGTGTGCAGAATGAACATAAGTACTAAAATATTAGCGACCGAGAAATATTGCAAGTAGTTAAGGATACTTTAGTAAGTAGTTGAATGAATGAATGAAACTGAAACGGTTATGTCTGTCGGCCACGGCCGCCCTCCTTTCTTTTATTTTTACACTGTCAATAAAAATTCTTTACTGGTTTACTGTTCCCTTTACTATTAGAATCTACGCCTACAACCACCCTCATAATTTACTTACACACGTGTCTCCTTTTATTTCAATAGATCTTTCTGCTTTATACCAATATATTATATGCCATTTTCTGCTGATGGAATCTCTCCAGGAAATTAATGGAACTATAATAATATATTATTATACTACATACATAATATACGGTTGTAGAAAAACATACATCAGAAATCACATCATACGTAATGCCATTCTCAACAGTGAGCTTAGTCTGGATTTATTATATTCACATCCATAATGAGATGACTTAAGAATTCTGTTCAATCTTTTATTTATACTGTACTTGCACTAAATAATATTCATACCTTGTAAAGTGTTAGTCATAAGACCGTGTGTAGGAGTGAAGGTACAATTTTCCCAAGAATAGGGATATACCCTATGAATTGGCTAATAAATTAAGAAGTCTTATGTTGAGCATATCTAATTTCTGTCTCAGGCTCATGTAGCTACTCAGATATATAGTGTAGAAAATCGATGGAAACTCTTAAGTGAATATTTATCTGTCATAAATCCTTAATTTTATAGTAAACTTTGATTAGTTCCAAAATTAATTAATACTAAGTGCTTAATAAGACCTCTGAGAAAGATCTAACCTCCAGCTATGCCTCGTAGATCCAAGATGTATTAATACCAATTTAGCAACACACTTTCACCTTTAATTAAATAGGCAGTTATACGTGCAGGAGTAGGATGGTGGGAATACGGATGAATTTTCTTTTCATTCTTAGCATGTAGGTACTTGGGTAGGACAGGACATAGAAAGTAACATTCTGACAATCTGTAATGGAAAAGTAAATAGTATCTGTCATAAATGTCATATAACTAAATGCCTCAAAAGAACTTTTTTCTGGGTCGATTCATTTTGTGCTGAAAGAACTCTCACAATTAAGCAAGTATACAAGTGTAGGTAAGTATTTACCTTGGGATGTTACAATACAACATAGGAAAGTGAAATTTTGTTTTGGCGGATGAAGATGTATAGGTTCTCCCAGGAGAATACGTCGCAAAAGATTAATCATCACATGACAAATTGAATTGAAATGCTATTGAGGATTTTCTAACAAATGATGTTATCCTCATAACGATGTTGGTAAACACATAAAGTTGATTCTTTTGTAAATATTTGTCTTCCATCTTTGCGTGACTGGACATAAGATAGAAGTTTAGATCTCAAAGAGAAAACATAAGCCTCTTATATGTATATACACACAAACTCCTCTCATATTGCGATTCTCATGGACATGATACATATTCCACTAAAGTAAACTACATACAACTACACATTTTCCAATACTATTTCATCCTCTATTTGTACTTACTGTGTGCTACAGAAAATCTTAGCTACCCTCTTTATGTACATTTATTACGTGGTCTGGACAATAAATTTTCTTTTTTCTTACAAATTAACTCCAACTTACCTTAATACTTACTATTGTTTCTAAAGAGTGTATGTACTGTATATGACATAAGATGGTACAAGACACAATGTACGTATTGGAAAAATAATCTTTTGTAAATATAAAGCAGCCAAAGTATCATAACCACAATAAAACAGACTAATTTAGCTATTGTTACACAAGCAACAAATATTTGGTAATAAAATATCCTTAGGATTCAATTCGCTTTAAATCAGATCCTACATAATAACTGTGGACTAAAATAGTGCCCATGTGTAAAGGATTTACAAAGTTCTAAGTAGAGATGCTGGTTTAAATATTCTTCAGAAGTTGAAATACTTACAAATTGCAACTTTCACTTCTGAACTAAGAAAAGAAAAGGATAGTCTCCAAAGTTTCCATTAGCATGCACTTTTAGCATACTAGCAGTATTTAAGAAGGTATTATTGTACATACATACATGCACTAAAATAACTAGATCTATATCCTACTAAATCATATATGCATACAAGGTTCTTCTCTTCTGTTTAGCTTCAAAAAGGAATGATAGCGGTTAACGTAATGTGTATATTGTGCTGTATACTCATGATAAGCATTATAATACTTAAGCTTAAAGATGGAATACCTAAGCACATCCAAAGAAAGAAATGGCGGTATGCAAATATACGGGTTATATGAACTAGTATGTAGATAGGTAAGTATAGGCATTAAGGTCCGGCAGTACCACTAGCAAATACATGTGTTTTCCTACTCTACCAATTCATGGAGAACTCAGTTAAAATTCTATCAATCCGAATGAATGAGCCACTTAACTACAAGATGCGGAAAAGTCCGTTTTAAAAAAATCAGAAAAATTGCTGGCCAACTTTGCAATTTTTTTTGGCCCAATTAGAAGATAATTAAAAAATCGGGGAATCATGTGTTCGAGCAGGACCTTGAAGGCATCTCCACAAAAAAATTCGAATTTTTTCGATGACTCACTACTAAGTTAAGCATGAAGTTCTGAAATGGCAAAATTATAAATTTTGTGTGGGAGTTTATACATGGGCCCCCTCTCACGAATATGCTCGTGGTAAAGCCCGTCCTTAAATAGGAGATTTTGTCATATTGGTAATATTTATAACGTAATACTATAGTAAAACATGTGTCCTGTGTGCAAAAGGGATAAAATGGATATTGTTAGCGCAGATAAAAGATATGGAAAGAGGTAAACCGAACAGATGATACATAATAGTTAATGTATTATACATTGTAGGAGAATCTGTATGTGAACGTTTATGACTAACAAGTTACGAGGTACTTTGCGTAATGTACTACATCCCAACACAATATAATTTCCATTGTCATTGAGGAAGAGAAAAATGAAATGGCTACTGTCCTACTTAGGGAAGGAAACCTACAGATTTCAGACTACTCTTTCTCAACAGACAAGCCACACAGTCACAGATACATACCATGCCTAATATAAAATAGAAAGAGTCTAAATACATTTTGACGGCACTGCTATGGCTACACGCGAATCGTATACATCTTTATTAGCTAGAGGAGGAGTGATAAGTAATCATTAAGGATAGGAGATAAAGATGGGTAAGTGAAATAGCTAGATAGCAACTGCAGTGTAAGCGTATGTAGACTGTAAGATAGAGGGAATTTTTGCAATACCTTTCATTCCATTGTTTACCATATTATGTATACCATATCATAGACAAAAAGTAAAAACTTTTATGCAGTAACTAATACTTATTCCAATCTTCCTATTTTATACACATACTAAATACGTTATTCTCCTCACTGGGTCTCTGCTGATGACACTGGGAATAAATTCCCAGCTTTTTAAAATTAAATAAGTGAAACAAAATACCTGCACAGTGTTAAGGATAAAGTAATTAAATTATTAGCCATTGGAAAAGCTTTCACTGGTTATAGCGCACACTTCACTTGGGGTGGCATGGCATGGCGAGACTTAATAAAGAAAACCCACTCATTCTGAGATCTGGAAATGATCGCAGAATTTATCTCCCTCTTTAATAAGTGGTTTCACATTTGCTCTACCATCTTTTGACAGATGAAACCTTGAAATTGTGCAACATGAGAATTTTTCTTAGTGTATTTATTTGAATATGTCCAAATGTATACAAGGAGAAAGCACTATTGTAAATTGTAATAAGTAAAAGAGGGGAAGATATAATTCTTTGTAATATTATCCTTGCCTAACGTAAGTATTAAATAGAATTTGCATTTCCAAATAGTAATAGCTAAATAGTTTCGGTGTATATTATTTTATATCTAATTGTGAGTAGTGCGGTGTGGTATGCTACGGGTAGGGCCAGGCCAGGCCAGGCGAGGCGTTAATGTATCTATGGGAGAATATAGTTAATATTATGTTTAATAGCATACGTAACAAGTCCTTGTGTCGGATTGGAGTTGAAGTTGGAGTGGATATTCAGCGGATTGCTTTGGATACATTATACAATATACAATGCACAGCTTGTGCTCTGTTCAACACCCCATAGTAGCATTCCACTCCACTTCAGTTATATAATATAGTACTTTGGGTTAGGCAAGCAATAATAACTTGTACTTATGTTCACACTCATAAAATTTCAACATTTAAGCGTGGTGTGACTGTGAGAGAGAAAGTATGTAGTTGGTGAAGAGTTTCCTATTTCCTGCACCATACCATTCCATACCATTCCATACCACCTTCAGAACTACGTATACTTACTACTTACGTTTTCGTTATGTATGGATTTACTTTCTCACACAGAGACACTTTCGCCGTTTTCTTTAGTAGATTTCCTCTGGCCTTGCCTTGCTCTTGCTCTTGCATATTCCCTTGCTTTCATTTTCATTGCTTTGCTTTACTTTGTCTTAGCCTGCTTGACAGAGTTAGATGTTTCTCTATAGAACTGCCTACAGCTGTCTCTAATTTAGTCTGTCGCTTTTGGTCTTTCATAATATTAACATCAACTTTTGACTTTCTATTTGCTAAAAGATAAATCTGACACAAAGTAAAGTTAGCATGCCTAATGTTAACGTAGGGCTTAATACATACATAAGTTATATCTGTACGTGGCCTGTCCTGTCCTCCCTTGGTTTGCTTTTGCTTTGCTATGGTGTGTGCATCTACATGTCTACATCACATCATGTAAACTGTAATGCAGTTAAACTGCGTTACCTACATTTCAAATTTTCTCTTTCAACCATTTCCCTTCCCATTCTGAGTTCTGATCTGACTGGCTGCAATGCAATTCTTTCTAAAGTAAAGTAAGAAACCAGAGAGAGAGTGGAAAAGAAATTGCAGGTACTTACTTAGCTGTAGACTTATTTGTGGCAGGAATCCGTTTACCAAAAAAGAAGACAAGCCATGCCAAGTCTGAAGTCTGAACTTAAGCGTGTCACGTAGTAACTATACCCAAACAGACCGGTAAGTAACTGTAATCAAGTTTCACATTATTATGTATTTACCTACAGGCCTCACTAATATAATATGTAAGTCAAATTATTGAATCGTTCCTAAGTATGTCAGTTAAGTAAGAAATGGGATGGCACACACTGTTAAAATAACTATATTACTATACGTACATTGCATTGTGTATATTTATATTATTTATCATACGTGCGTGGTTATAAAGTAGAATCCCATTTATTTTCTTGTGTAACCAGGCTGAATTGGAATGAAATGCAAAGATAAGAAAGCTTTCTGCATTTCCACCACATTCTCACTAGGTACTAGTACTCAAGAGACATCCAGTTTACACCTAATAACTGCCTATCTAATATAATATATTATATTACTGTAGAGTATTTTACTAGCCCTGTTCGCTTTGAAATATTACTAAATGTGTGTTGTGATTCGTATTAAGCTATAATAATGGTTTCAAGTTTCAACTTCAGCCGCTGACTTAAAAACTCATTTGATTGTGTGGTCGACGACAAGTCATTTTTTATAAGAATGAACATCTTTACGTACATGTTATACGTATAATAGATTTTTACATACGTGCATACTTAACATTAAATGCTGGCAATACTTTCTATAGATATTATGTTCGTGCTTTTTGTTAAGGGTACATTTAAACATTTTTATACGTACATATATATAGCAATAACTCTTTAATTTAATATGATTTATGTTACATTACGTGTACATGAATATGTTTAGTCGTTATATATGTATACGGATATAATAATATGTATGTATGTAACGTATAGGTATTTTTTTATTAATTTGTATAGTTTTACCCTATTATAATATAATGTAATTCATCATCATATTATATGATTATAGTTAAATATCCGTTTTGTTCCACATAATAAGTGATTTGATTGGATTACAAATAGAGATTGATAGATAAGGTACATTTCTTTGGGAAGTTTTACATATTTTAGACACATTTCTAACTACGTACAAGATTACATGGATTGAGGATGACAAAATGTGTTCTTACTGGGATTGTTGAGACGGAGACCGAAGAGAGAAGAGAAAAGGAAAGACTCTGGATGTAGTCGTAGTGAAACATGGCCAAAGATAATTAACAAAACCAGGACAGTGAAAAATGAAAGGAGTGGGAGCGACAAGAGTAATAAATCTAGCTCTAAACAGTCTCAGCATCTTGTCTGTGGATGAAATGCTGGGATTCTTTACGAGTGGCTTGCTGAGCCTCTCCACTTATAGGGTTGAAGAACAACCAGTGCTTCCGGGTCGGTGCTGTAGTTCCGTCGCCATTCTTGGCATGACCCGAGTTGGGACGCTTTCGTCGGAAATTGGTCGTAAGCAGGAGAATTATGATTGCCGCATAGAAGACCACCACAACCTGAACACCACAAATAGACTATATTAGCCAATATCAGTTACCATAATTATACATAATACCTTTAATTTACCACCGTCATTTATTTTAACTATATTATATCTACGCCTATTGTAAAATTCTCTCTGCTGGTAAATGAAAACGACATGGATACATTAAATTAGCTATTAAATATTCATACTCATTAAAAGGAGCGCTTATCGTTACAATGAAAAATTGGACACTATGTCTAGCACACAGTGGAAAATGGTTGGTAATTCAAAATTACGTGCATTATTTATTTCAGGGACAAATGTGACCATTGTATTGTAAATTATACAATACGGTGATAATTGTGTAAGTCATCACTGAGAAGAAATAATTACAACCTTTTACCACCATACATTAAAATACTTGGGTCTTTCACTTTTTTAAATACAATAACCCTTTTGTCAATAAATGTCTTAAATTATTCGGCATAATTAGATGAAACAAATGGATGATATTGTAGCAATAGAATATTGTGGCAGCATTTGTAACTACGTGTACATGCCATACTGTATTCTACAATAATATGCAATAATGTTTGTACAAAAGTTCATGAAGTATTAAATCTTTAAAACCCAAAAAAATTTGCATTAGGTATCCATATTATTGCATAAACATGTTGACAAAATGCAACTTGGTTTCTTTGTTACGGACACCAAAAGTACTTTAGTGGTTACTTAGTCGAGTGAAAGGAAACTTTTAAACTCTTACATTGTATACTCATGTACATACATTGAAATTATTTACATTTTGCCTTGCAGCTCATAGTACCTACTCTAGCATTGGTATTTAAGCATGGGTTAATTTATTGCATTAGAATTGGCGAATAGGTAGACAAGTTAACCAAATAATTGAAATAGAATGAAAGCCAAGACAAGCGAAGCATGTAATGCCAAGTACATGTATTTGTAGGTACACTTTCTAATAAAATGTGTCTGTGCCATTGTTATTTAGCACTCAGGACCAGGACTACTAGCTTTGATGCAAAGTGTGGTTGCTGGTTTAGATAGGTTTGTTGAATAATGTTGATATATTATACAAAGGGAATCAAGCGTTACCAGGGAATGGAAGGTTGTATAGTAAAATCTATACAACTATTGAACACAAGGTATAATAATATTTAAGCGAATGAAGAAAATTGTAATGAAGGAGGATTTTAGAACTAATTGTAAGCACCACGCCAAATATACATTTACTAATTATGTGGAGCCTTGTCATGTCATCGGCCATTATCCAAATCCAACCAAACCAACAGCTAACGAACTTCCAGTTCTGCTGTATCTCTTCTACAACATCTATTTCTGCTAAGCACAATGACCAGTGTCTATAAAGCTCCCTACCAAAAATGCGTTCTGTAAAATATGTATATCCTATTGATAAAATCCATCAACTAAATCTTATAATTGTCCGACAACGATAAATTTCTGACTTAAAAAATGAAAACGTCAAATAATAATATAAAACCTTTATTACTGTAAATCACTACTGCATATCATTACACTTTTAGAATTTTTAGTTATTAATTAAGTACAGTTAAATTGCCATTATCAAAGGGCTCTATGGTGACCGCAAGTTAGACAAAAATGGGGAAAATATTCTGAAAGATGAACGTTCTGACTAAGGCCCTTTATCGTCAATTTTTGGCCTAAACTAATTTTTGAAATAAAAGGTTTTGAGTAGGAATTTGCATGGGAAGAGGTACAAAAACGCTACCAATCAGCGCTATCTAATTTGAAGCGCGCAGTTTGCCAGTCATGGAGCCCTCCTTAACACAAGTAATTGAATTGCGCTGATAATACATAGAAATACTGAAAAATTGTCAGTGGCGCTTGCGAACGCACACGAGTCGACGGAGGGGTCTTGACAATTCCTCAACGTGAAATAATGTTTCTACTTTGCTTTGCGCTTTATTACCTACTAATAAACTAAATAGGAAATTGGATTACACAATGGCATTTAGTGTTTTTAATAGTTCCGCTTCACACACACGGAATTGTAGACTGCAGCAACTCACGAAATCCGTTAAATCTAAGGACACACAATATATGTACTTAACAGCACAAAGCCCAAGACAACTGACATGCATGACATTCCCCATGAAATACGTCGCAGAGATAGTGATGGTGTTATTAAGTGGTTGAGAGACCACTTTATGCGAATGATGCTGCTGTCTGTCTGTGTGTCTTTCTTTGTCCGTCTCTGGGTGCTGCATCTTTTGAGCCGATCAACATTTTTAACTAAATATAATTTCCTTTAGTCTATTACTTATTATTATTATTACTTATTTGTTAAATAGAAACATATAGCAGCTGGGGTGTCGTTGGAAAGCTGTTGACGTAAGGAAACCAAATAAGAATCTCAATGTAACCCAAACGTGGGACACTGTGAGATTTTGTGAGAACTGAGTATTAAATGACCCTAATATGTCATTTAAAAAATTTTCACCAACAAACCTGGTAGTTTAGTGACATTACGTAGCTTAATCACTTGGCCACATCCGTTTTGCAATGGTTTATTTTAACTTTTGTAGCCTGAGTGAAATGAACTGGAAACATTAGCGTTATATTGTATTAGGCTACAGAGAAATAAGACAAGGCTCCCCAAATTACAAATTATCAGCTCCGTACTACTACCTACTCTACGTATGAATTTTGCATGTCACTAGTCACTACAGTTGTTAGTAGATGCAATCAGTTTGAACGTTAATATTGTTTTTCCATTTATTAATTTAGGTTGGCAGAAGAGACAGAAAACAGGGAACGCAGTTCGAGATAAAAGTAGAGCAAATGGAAAATTCAATTTATATATCTGCATAATTATATATGCATGCTCCTATACCTATATAGTTGAAAGCTTTTAGTGTGCAATGCTAATGGCTAATGGGTCCTATGACTTCCAGTAATTGTAATATATATTCCTAGCAGCACTCATTCCTTCCACGAGCTCACCTTTTCAGAGCTAATTAACCCGCGGTGATTGATTACAGCTTTTAAACTGGATTTGCATCATCCAATTCCACTCCGGCATACCAGGGCAGATCACTGCCAAATACAAATATTTCTAATTCACTGCGAATACGACTGCGATCTGCGATACGCTGCGGGCTCACTCTAACTTTGTTACCTAGATTTTATGCAGATTATTTTGATTAGCTTAGTAAACGGGGTACACCTGCAGTGAGCTACTAGCTATTAAACTAGGTAGTAAAAAATCTTTACACAACCGAAACGAAAACTCTAATGGCCATATGGCTATCAATTATAATTAAAGAGTTAAATTTTACTTACTTAAATAATAATTTGGAATTTTGTAGCCTAATGCCTTATAAATACTCTTTAAATACTGTTGATAGGTGCGCTTAATCGTACTGCAATTATTTAAATGCGCCACTAAATATTCATTAGGTATGTATATGTGTGAATGCGCTATATTATACAGAAAAGGTCAAAATATATAATCTCCAAGTAAAACTGTCCATCAATCAAGAGAATGACGACTTTCACTTCAACCTGGCAGGAAGGAATAAATCTAAAAATACATTACAATAACCCAAGCTTCTATTTTGTGTTTGGTTTAGTGCTCTAAAAATAATTCTGATGCTTCCCTCGTAGTGGCCATTAAACGAGATAGCAATGCGGATAAGAAATCGCTGTACTGTACTTGTTTGTGCCAGTCACAATGTCAAACACATCGTGATGAAACTCTCATTTCCTTATGTCCTTACATTCTCTCTTGAATTTGACAGATCCCGTGAGCTGCTACAATATATTCAGCGTAGCACTTTCTATCAATACGTTTTATCGTACAATAAAATTCTTATTTGAATAGGCTGTTTCATGTGTTTATTTTACTTCTATAAGTTAAGTTAGTTCTATAAGGCGCAGAACAAGATGTGTATCCGCAAGATCCGCATATGTATAAGTATATCGTACCTTCTTCGGTTAGTTATGTACATGCTGCAAAGTTTGGGGACAGTTGGCTTTACTAGTTCACTGTCATATGAATGGTTTCATAATATTCTACTAAACTTTCTCCATTCAATTGCGATCTCAAGAATCCCAAAACAGAATAAATTACTAGCTAACTATAACTACGACATAGCTCACCAAATCGCAATTTACTGTCCATTGTTAACTAGAAGTTTACATTGACGCTTCTAATTCCAATTTCTAGCTATTTCATAATGCTATAGGTAACTTTCACTCTGATTGAAAGCTATGTACCTCCCCAATTATCATGTTTCTGCTTACGTAGCCAGTCTTACGGAGAATGTCACAATGTTATTCAGTTTATCGTGTAACACTATGTCATTAATAGCCATAAATGTAACAAACCTTCTGCCAAGTATTCATTATCGGGAAATTATATAATTATCTGTAAAGCCACTGCTAGCAATAATTAAGCATTTCATTTGTTACATTTTTTTAAAAAAATTAAGTAATTCTGTCGTTGTAATGTAGCACCATAACAGTGAAAACTTCTAAGCAACAGAAAAATCGTTTACTATTGATTATTTGCGAATCGAGTGCGATTCTGTCATGCACTCTGAACTTTAGCCTAAATAAATTGCTCTAGTGGTTCCCTTGCTCTAATTCATGTAGGACGAAGTGAGATGTTACGAATTTTAAAAGGGAAGAAAAATCACGATTAGTATGGATTGTGGTCCCACACTTTTTATAAGTATTATACAACATGAAATGTTTATGAGAAAACGTGTTGCAACTGCATACATGAAACATTTCCAAGAAAATTTAGCTACAAATTTTACCCGGCTGTACATAAAATACATCCAATTGGACATTAATTTAGTCTCCGACAAATCGTAAACATCATTAGCAGTAAAATATGTGGGTATCCTAGTAAGCGCTCAGTTTTTTAATGAACTACTTGTTTAGAAAACATAGGAAATAGGAGAAAACGAAATTTTTTCGTATTGTTATACAAGGTTCCTCATGAGGTCTTACAACGATAAGTTAGGTAGGTTTCAGGCCGTTATATATTAAAAAACTGAATAAAAAGAGTTGGCATTAGTATAATAACGCCGACACACGATTGATGTAAAAAAGAAAATGGGTGCTAATTTTTCCTCAATTTTTTACTGAAACTAAACTATTACTATGTCTGAATATCGGTAAAGGGTAAAGTTTCCCTCGGTCGCTAGTCAGTTGCCGCTAACTTCAGTCTGGGACACTAACTGGTGTGCAACACCCTGTGAAGTGTTGCTGGAGTTTTTGTTTGTTGAAAAGGAGGATAATGTGGAGTATATAGTATAAAGTAGGAGTTTATATTGTTTTTACAACAAAAAGCGCAGAGTGATACTGATAAGATAAAAATGAGAAAACTGGAGAGCGAACTAGTGGAGAGACAGTTACTTTGTTTTAGTTGTACATAGGCACATAGAAAGTAGAAGTTGAGGAGAAAGTTAACGGATGGATCTCTGGTCTTTTCTGTTCTGTTGTAGCAGTTTTGTGCAGTGGTGTTCTGTTGTTATAAAGCGTACATAGTAAGTATAACCATTTATTGCCAGCTTGGAGAGTCCATTCTTCCACTTGACTGCTCACAGAATATTACCTGAGAGTGTACTTCTATATTATTATAGGGTATTGATGTGGTGTGGGTGAAAATAGAGGCGACCCTTGCAAAAATACTGTACAGATCTGTAGCTACAGCTAACTTTATATTATACGGACGGACGGATTACTTAGTATGTGCCTCCCCCTGAACTTGCAAGTCATTAAGGTCGAGAATCGAGAACGTTTTAACTTATTGCTTTACAGATTAGCTGTTCTATGTACATTTTCCAAATGCTCTGGAACTTTTGTTTAATTAACACTCTCTCTTGTTTTGTTTCTACATGGAAACCTTCTCTACTTTTGTATTTACGATAGCCGGGAGTTTCGCTACAGTTTTTGTGATACATGTGCATACATTTCAAAACCACTCTTTTGTTCTATTGTATCTTTCTAACTTGACTAATATACTTTCACTCTGCAGAATGTTTTGTAGTGCGTATTTCACTAGAATTGGATCAATTATGATCAGACCTTTTGTCTTTCTACTTACTTTACTTTGTCTCATTGTTCTTGTCTTAGAATGAAATTACTGTCTCAGAGCACATGATAAATATGCATATATATTTAGGTATACCTACTTTCATACAAAACCTATAGTCTCTATTGTTAAGCTATAGTAGGCACTCCTGCTTTAGGTAGGTATGTATTGTATGCATACATTTAAAAATTAGTTAAATGTAATACAGTATAAGCACAGCTACAAATGCTTATAATAGTGTATACATAGCTTATAATAACATAGTTACATAACAGACTACTCCTCCGCCGTAAATTTCAAACTAACCAATTTGGTCAGATTCTTCCCATTAAAAGAAATAAAAATAGAAAATGTCACCGTCATTACAATGCTACCAGAAATAAAATATATTAGTTTAAATGTTGCTGATTTACATAATTCTTATAGCCTTGTTAGCAGATAACTTCGACTTTTTCATTAGTTTTTACTAGGAATCAAGACTGCGTGCATTTTTAGTGTAAGCAGCAAATAAGTACTAATGTAACTACATTGAAGTTTTTGTATTTTTGATTAGATGTAATACATCCTGTGGCCCAGTGTATGCTAAAGTAATTAAATTACACTTTCACATAAAGACAAATTATATACAATTAAGTAAAAGTTGGCAATGTATCTTTCTCTATTAATATTGAAAAATGTCTTTTGATGTACGCATACTGATTACTGCGTATGTACTATGTATAATACCGTAAAGTCTGAGAGGTCAAATAGTGCGTATTATAAACAAGAGTTAGGCTGTTAGGCATAATGTATGTGTCTAGCCCACTAACAGAAAGATCCAATAAAACAACCGATTTGTTTCGATCGATTTCCGTAACATGGGTCAAGTAAAGGGAAATTATACGAAGCTGTTGGATTGACTTTAGTAACTAGGCTTATGGCATGTGTGCTCGAATCTACATCCCAAAACGCGAGATATTGATTGATTGTCTTTACACAGAACTGATACCAGACGTATGAGGTCAACTACTTTCAACACTGTACTAGTTTCCTATCAGTATTTTCTTATTGAACTTAAGTTGTGTGGTAGGTACGTGTAAATACAACTATTTTATTCATAGCGTTGCATATTATGTAACAATAAACCGTGGGAAACGTTGTAGAAAAGGAGCGTGTATTATCAAATTTTCAAATTAGTAATTACATTGTGTGGTCATCATGGTGATCGTGGTGATTGAATTTTCATAAAATCTCGGATTGCCCCACACCTGGGATAAATTGAGATTCATAGTTGATGTCAACAGCTTTCCGACGATGCCTCATTTGCCATATATGTTGAATTTCAAAAAATGGGGGCAGGGACAAAATTCAGAAGGGGTGGGGCCGAATAACCCCATTTTTAAAACGTGTGTCACCGAAGCAACCTCAATAAGCTACCTTAAAAAATTGAAGACGATATCTCAAAGCGTTATTGAGTTATACCGCAACAAGGCAGACATACGGACAGACAGACAGGACAAAACCATAAAGGAGAGCAGCTCCATAATAAAGTGTAGACTACCTAAATAATTACAGGCTTGCACAGACTTTAATTTGAAACCTTATGCTAAATAGAATTTATTTCATTTCGTTACTAATTTCTCGGATCTTTTTGATTAACTTTTAAGCGTGAACATTAAATTAAACCTTGTGGATTGAATTCATTGACACTGCGTAGGTTGTACAGTAGTTATGTTACATAGTTACTTTATATATTATGTCGTAATGTTGAAGATAATTAAAGTGAGTGGCTTCTGTGCCCCCTACTTAGTTTTCGTTAGTTAGTACCTAAACTACACTATCCATTAAGCCAGTCAGAGTGACATAATTAAAAACGAGGAAAGACGGAATTACGAAACAACTGCCTGCAGGCTAAAAGAGTTACAGCTACAGCATTAAATTCTCTATTTAGCAAACAAAATGTATATGTAATAGTAGCTCTACATGCTTTATCATGTCCCACGGTTTATGTATGGTATATGGTTGTAAGAATTTTATTATACTTTGTGCACAAATACGAAGTTAGCTATATAATTTCGCAAAGGTTTCCAAAAAGGTGGTTATAAATATTTTGTTGCTGGATGTTGTGAACCTTTGAGTTTCTTTGACAAACTTTTCTTTAGTTTCCTAAGTAATTCTACATTTCCTCTCTAATCCTCGGGGAATTTAATTGACTATATTGCAATTACTATCCTGTAAGATATAAATACCCAATTATTTTATAATATGAAACCATATAAAGTCGACCTGGTCGTTTAATTAAACTAGTGACTGAGCATTTCTGTCCTGCCTGGTTATTTGTGTGTCCATACAATCTATGAAATGATAAAATTGATGTTGCTTTGTGAATATCCTGTGCTCGCTCGTAATACTTTCTCCTAGCTGACTATTATCATAAAGAAATAATTAAAACTGAGATCTAGTATGGTGCAATAATATACCAGACCCTCATTTCATTTTATAAATTCCCTTATATTTAAGTATTCACTTTATTACCAATCAAAAACAGTAATAAAGATGCCATGGGGCATAGATAATTTTACGAGCAAGAATTTTCTGAGTAACAATATTAGATTTCTGTTTGCTTTGATTTGTCTTTGTTTCCGTTAAACGATTTTCTAAGTTGGATGGAAATTTAGAAATTGGCCTTGAAAAAACTATTTACCAATTTTTGTAAGTTGATAATCTCTGTGATGGATCAAAGGACTAGTATGTTGTTTGGATTGTAATCTTCAAAGAAACTTTCAGCTACAAGCAAGCAATTAAAACGAGATACACAATATTGAGCAGAGAAAATAAACAAATTTATATATTTAGTAAATTCAATTTTCTCCATACTAAGAACTTCCTACTTATGTTTGTGCGAAAGGGAAGCCGCAATAAATGTCGTTGGCCTTGTTAGTTCACTTATACATTGAGTGGAAAATGACGTTAAACTTAAAAAGGAGATTGTAGTATTAGCTCAAAATAAAATAGTTTACGGATTTGAAATGTCTGCAAGTACTAATAAATTTATATGTAAACATGTTTTGGCAGCTTACTTGACATTTAAATTTTAATAAATCGAAATAGGATACAGTTTGTTCACGCTATAAATATCTTCCATAATAATCTATATTTGAATCTAAACAATAAATATCGTGTATGTGACAAAACTCTGAACACCAAGAACATCATAGATTCGATATTTTACTACAAGTTACAAGCTATTTTGTTGCTGGATAGACACATTTGTAAGTGCTTAGTACTATAGGTACTTGCTTTCTAAATTGTTATTTCTACTAGTATTGCAATATAATATATCTGTAATAAGATAAAGTTGTACGTTTGCCATTAAAAACTTTCAGATATAGATATTGTTATTAATTTTGGCCCAAAATTGGAAAATATGTTGTATAACGCAAAAAAGTTAGAAGGGGCAAAAATAATAAACGCCGGGGGGAATTTTTTCTATAACTACAGCAACTGTCTGTAGTACATAGGGATGAAATCAGATCTGGGGAGAGATATAATTGAGGAGAAAGTTGCTACAATAATTTTTCAATGACATTAGTATCAGTGTGTGTAATAAGGTAAATAAGCTTTCTTTCAAACTAACAAGTTGTCATGTCATGTCATGACATAAGTAGCAATATGAGTTTTAGAAGTAGAACTGAATGAGTTATAGAATTATGTGATGAAATTGTATCGCCGTGTATTCTACTGTGTAGCATTGTAAGTAGTCATGCGTTGCACGTAGTGCAAGTAGTAAGTAACTGGTTAGGTAGTTAGTTAGGTACCTTCTTGATAGTTACCTATTATGCTTCTTATATGTATACGTAAGTAGTTCTGCTCTGTCTGCTGTATAAAGTTTTGTCGGAATGAGAGAAACGACTGTTTATAGTAACTTAGGAAGTTGATGTCAATTTGGGATCTGGTTTCTGTGTTATGTATACTGTTTGTATAAGTAGGAAAGGAAGGAAGAGCTGAACATAAAGGTATCACTACTAACTATCTACATTATATAACATCCTATATAATTCTATAATAGTCTTAATGGGAAATATTACATTGCACGTCGTCAGTAACAAGTAGGAAAGTAACAACTAAGACTACTTGTATGATATAGGACTATGATAAATAAAATTGCTTGCTTGAGCTGACAGGGCGATAGGGAAAGAGCCTTTCAGATGATGGATGGCCTAAGTTTTAGTTTTGTCTGCAGTTTAAATGAGTTTTTAGCCAGTTTGGCTAACTTGGGGTACACTGCGACCATGGGAAAGCAAAAAGGCTGTTGAAACCTTCCAACGGAATTCTGGCTCTGGCTTGGCTGGCTGGTCTCAATTTGATTAGCCTTTTGTACAGCGTAGAGATACACGATACACTACAGACTACAACTACAGTCAGAGACTTTCTCCTTCAGTGATATCTTGGATAGTGCAATGTGCAATGCAAGCAACAGTAACAAACGATTCTGTTCGGAGTTCTGGGCACGTTTAGGAAAAGGGTGTGATGTGAGATTTTAAGATGTCTATCTAATAGTCTCACACAGTCTCAAGTCGATCTGTCTGCTCTACTAAACTGAATTGATTACTCAAGGGACGAGAGGAAAGTCAACCAAAGTATAATATATACCGGTAAACTAAACTTAAACTACCTACAAAAGTACAGATACACTACAATATCACTACACCAGTATGGACACAATGTAAAATATAATGTGATATGCACAAGAGTGCAGGAGGAAGCATGCCTGAACGTCTTAGCTCAGGATTTCAGATTATCAACCGGATACGTTTCCATAACATGACAATTGTTGGCACAGCAGTGTTTCCAAGGATAATAAATATGTACATGAATATAGCACATACATACATATTATATATATCGCCGTCCATAATGCAAAAAAGCCAAATTAACTTTTTCTGTGCAATAAAAAATCAAGTTCTAATAATATGGAAAGAGTGACAATGCAATATTTATATTGTATACTTAGGTTATTGAATTATTAGTTAAGTTAGATTAAATACTACTATTCCTGTTATCTTTTGCCTACATGTAAATTCTGTTTATGATTCAGTTGAAAGACTGCAATGTAACTGTTTTCCTGATAATAAAACCAATACCCCAATACCAATAACATGGTAAGCGTAAATGGTAAATAAAAAAGCGGCACACCTTCCCCTATACTGACCATGTTATAGTTATAGCACTTGGCCTTTTATTGCATATAAAGAGTGATGTTGGTCTTTTTTGCACTGCAGGCGACGATATTAAGTACAACCACCACTGGATATGCTACATGTACATACATTCATGATATCTGACATGGAAACTACGGATACAAATGGTACAATCTGTGCAAAATGGGGAAAGGGCGGCATTGCAAGGAGTTATTAGCAACAGTGTAGCGTAGCAGTTGTCAAACCCAACGGAAATTCCGCTATTTATATACACTATTGACAAGTATGTTTTATCACATAATTTTTTCAGCCTGCATTCCACACAAATTCGTAGCGTGTATGGTATGGAGCACGTAGTGCGTCGGTACCTACATTCAACATTATGCCATGCCACTATCGCCAAGTGTTAAGTTATCGTGTTTTGCATCACGTTGTTGTGGCATGTGGCTCCCAAACAAAGCAAAGTTTGACGTTTTGTTAGATTCATTACAATAGCCATTAGTAACACCAATACACACCTACTGGTTGTGTCAGTGTCACTGGTACATGCACTTATTACTTTTTGCTATTTTGTCGATAGTCGAAAAGTAGTGTACCTACATATTGTACCTAAACAATGTGTAGGTGCACATGCAATAGGGACACACGGCCTGGTAGTGCTACTTCACAAGGTCATTCATCACCCTAATATATTTTACGATTAACTACTGGATCAGTTATCATTTAAGCTATACTTATCAGTTCTTCTATACATTCAATTTTCCCTGAAAGATATGTACGTAAATATAAGAGAAACTATACGTACACTTTCCTTTCGTTAGTCATTTATTTCGAATTTTAAAATAGCTTTGTGTCCAAGGAGCCAAGTTAACCTTAAGTAAGTTCTCGTGCTCTTCATAAATATAACATTTGACTAAGATGTCTATCATGAATTTTTAGAACTATTCTTGTCACCCGAAAAATATGTATCTTTCTATACGCCGACTCACGGCGTGTCTAATTTATTCATGATAGTCAAGTATGGGTATAAATTATTTAATTGCGCCTGTTTACTAAACCAAAGCCGTTCAATATTTGATAAATGGAGTGAATACTAAGCCTTTGACTCTTAATTCTGCGACAATGAGTCCACGGTCGATGCCGATAGTTTGTTACATGTGTGTACTTTAGCACATAATAACCTCAATTTGGCTTCTTGCTAACAGTAACCCATTAGAGTAGTCAATTTGATTTAATGTATAGATCTTATAAAAGTTAACACAATCAGCTAACATATGTACACAATCTGCTTGAATTCAATGCATGCTTTAATGTCCCTAACCTTGCCCATAAAGAATGGCCAAGAAACTAAACTGTATATTTATTACTAGTAGATACAGTAGCGCCATACATAAAGGGAAAACATCTGTGAAAAATTTAAGTACCATGAGGTATATGAGGTAGAGACATAATATTCAGCTTATAGTAATTAACAAACTGAGTTTTGTATTTACTATATGCATATACATGGAGACCTGTTATGCGCATTCAGCTAATAACTAATTCTTATCGATCTAAGTTTAAATTATGGTAAAAACTTTCCGAGAATATTGTTGATCCTGCACCTTATTTATGCGTGTGCATACTTTTTCCTACATACAGTACTTTGATATATGATCAAAATGGATGTAAATTGCAGTAGTCATTAAAAATTTATCTAGCAAAAAATTTATGGAATGCAAATAAGTCTGCTAATATGTTTTCCACGACGACATAGTATTTTCCAAGTGTCTATCAGTGTCTCATACTTTTACCCAAACAATAAATTGTAAGTATATTTGAATTCTTCAAAAACTTTCTGAGGAATTCTAAACGACGACGCAACTAATAGTAAAGTGCAAAAATAACTGATGTGTAGTATGGACTGGAGTGTATTTTAGTATCTACCAAGGTAATATAAATACCCCATAGTGCTGAAATAGCAAATGGCTTGATAATTTTCTATGTAGAGTGAATATAAACATGCTAGGAGTTGTAAAATCCTTTTCTACTGTATAATTTTGGAACGCAGATGTTCATTTAATGATATGGATGGATTTTGTAGTAAGCAAGCAAGCTTGGCCATCCCAAACTTGTGCTAGTATGTAAATTGCTCTGTAATATTGTTTTACGAAATGAATTATACATTGAGCTAATAAAGCCAGGAAATATTTATTATAGTAGCTTGGAATTTTTTATGGTGACGGAATGCAAAGGATGATAAAGGGGAGCTGAAAGAAGCTTTGATGTTCGATAAATACTTTCTACAATATATACTAGAGTATACACTGGTATATTATATTATACTTTTAGATAAGCTAATGTAGGTAAATATTAGTAGATTCCACAGATTCTGAGATAAGCAAGTAAGTCGTGCGTAGTAATAGTATATCTATAGGTATTATTTAGTATAAGCAAAGCATGGGAAATGCAGGTATTCAGTAGTTCTGGATTTTTTCCTCACAGAGCTACTACATAGATACATTATTCGGGTGGATATACATACATAATAAGCAAGTTAAGTCAAGTTGAGTAAAGTTAAGTAATAGGTAAAGAAAGTAAGTAACTATGTATGCAAGAAGGGAAAAGATGTAAAAAGAAGAAGAAAAAGAAAGCAAGAATTGTAGGTGCAATAGTAAGAGAGAGGATAAAAAAGTCTTACGGTGACGTAGATGATGGCATCAGTAGAATAGTCAATAGGAGGACTAATATGATGCTCAGAAGGGAAATGATGTTTTCCCATTTGGTCCCTCCTTGCTCGGCTTAATGCCTCACGATACATTGCAGGCAGAAAATGTTGGTTGTTGTACAGTCCGTCCTTCCTGCATTAAAATCCATACAAAATCCTTCAATTTCCGGCTTTAGTCCACTCTTTCAATACTCTCTCTAACTTTCACCGCATCGCCTGCCCTGGTCTGCACTCTCATGGCATATACATATGGCATTACGTTATGTTATGCAATATGTAGCCTAACATAACGTGTACCAGGACCAAACGACTCGGCACACACACACTCAAACTCAACTCCCATCACATTCATTGCATTCATAGAACTAAAGCAAACGGCATGAGTGAGTTATGTCTATGTACCTACCTACATATATGTCTATTATATGTATACTTACCATGCTTTCACTTCCCCCAGTTCAGAATAGTATAATATTTTATTTCTTTATTTCTACCCACTACTGTATTCTATGCACTAGTAGCTTACTTATGTAACATGTACAATGTAAACTACCTATAGATTGCCCTATTACTATTTCCTATACCTTTATGATAGGATACTATTTACTAATCCATTATTGCCATCACATTCTATGCAACGTCCTTTTCCGTATGTACATTACTTACTGTCTCGTGTATGGTTAGGTTACTCGAGTGAGAGTATTTTATTATTAGAACATTGTAGGAGGTCGCGCTCGTTCGCTTTTACTTAAATAGTTAGTTACCTCGTATACTGTACACAGACACATACAGTATGCTGATATTTCCTTCCTTTCGTTTGCACTCTAGTTCTGGCTAAAATGAATGTAGATAGTGATAGTCTATCAGGAGCAGATGAGTAAAAATGCCGTTTTCCATTAAAACCGCAAATGAACTGAACCAAAAGATGAGACAGCACATTAGTAGCCTTCTTCTATACTATTATTCGACACTATAAGACTAGAGTATATTGATTTTGGAGGTTAGAAACCCATTTAGGGAAACCAATTATTTTTATTGTAAGCATTGGATCGACTAGCTTTTAATGTATGAACTAGTACATACGTAGCATGTGCTTTAATTGGAAACTAAATACGCGTAGCGGAACCAATTAATATTTTTACTTCAGCAGCTTTGCAAATCCCAACTGATAATTAGTAAACGCGTGACAAGACACAAAGTCAAAGTCAACCCGTTTCATTTCACTGCATATTTATTATATCCGCCACTCATGAACATTTACTATTATACACTAAATTACCATTTATTTCACTCTTGACTCAAACTGATTACATTATGCGGTTTGTGGGCTACATACATCATTTCTGCAATGACATCTCCCATAGTGATAGTGCTAAGCTTTTATTGAACGACATTTTTCAAGTTTATTTTACAATTATGCGGGAGACATAAAATATATAGAGAAGGAGACAAGTTAGTGCAGAACAGCAACCAATAATGTCCCATTATATGTCCAATAATAATATATTTTGAGTAGTGTCACTGTACGGATTACTTTGGTAATGAGAATAACGGCGTGAGAAATCGAAAATGTATATTTTTACTGCACCTAGGGCAATAAGATATATATTTAACAATGTTTTGACTGGCTTTGGATAGCTTTTCAGATTGATCGTACATTGTACACTTGAAGCTAAAATACTGGAATAGCTTCCCATTGCTATCACTATTAATGTATGTTGTTGTACAGATAGTAGCAATCAATACTGTATTTACATAAAAGCAAAGACAATAAATAAACTAGTAGCCCTCGAGTAAATTTTCGGTGTAGTAAATATTTGGCTGACTTTGCCGCTATGCACAGTATACCTACATGTCTGGATGTGTGTACTATTTATATACAAGAGTTACTACAGGTCAAAGACAAAAGTATTTATCACTAAGACCGCAATATAATGTAAACCTCACAGGGTTAATTAATACAGACAAAATAAATTGAACATTGAATAATGTTATGCTACTAGGCACTTTGGGTAGTTCTGGAAACAACATGGAGAATTAGGACAATGGAAATATTTTGACAAAGAGAACAAAGTGAGCGTTTATGGAAAGTTTGTTCTTTTGCTTACTATAGCGTGTGCTACAAATTGTTTTAAGTTTCATTGACATTCAGCATCCAAGTTGCTTTTAGTTGGTTATAATACTACTACTCTCAAATCAAAACATTTTCTAGCGAGTTTCTAAAAATATCTAATTGATTGTGTCACGTTTATCTGATTTCAAGTCGGCTCCGTTCCCTACAATTTGCCAAGAAAACTAATCTGGCTGGCTAACTCCTTAATTTATTTGGATAGTATGGAAAGCCCTTGAGAGGCAGATCAATTGTCTCACGATGCTCATCCGTAATTCTTTTAAGAAAAACTTAATGCTCTATAGTCTATACCCAACTGCATGAAAAATTCAGAGGGACTTATAGAGAAAGGGGAAAATTTCTGTGCAGATTTATCCATAAATAAATTATGTTAAGTTAGATTGAGCTCCTTCCTCCAGAAATCCGAATGCAAATGTACATTTTTTACCTCTAAAGGAGCTAAGATACGTATGTAAGATATGTATACGGGACTCTTGTCTTGCCTCCCAAAAGTCAATATAACTAAGGGAAACCCCGTTTTTGAGAATTTGTGTAATGCAATAGGAAAAGTAGGAGTAAAAGTAAAAGAGGTTTTTCGGGACAGATCTCTCTGTCCTGCTGATCTCATCTGATAGTACTTACAGTAAGTAGAATAGAAAACAATATCCTGATGTGTACCTACTACTTATATGGATTGGATACTACTTGGGAATACTGTAAAAAAGTAAATGTCAGAACAAGATATAAAGTACAAGTAAAACTTCTCATCCTGCCAATAAAAATCTATGTATAAAATACAAAGTACATCGAAAGAACATGAAACAATCGAATTTATAGATACTAAACGAAGCTTTGTGTCCGTCTGTACATATCTACTATCTCAAACTGAAACTACAATCCAACATCCAACTGACGAGTCAAGCTCTGAGCTGAAGGTTGACTCAACAACGGAATTCAAGTGAGCTCAACTCAACCGAACAAGACTAAACAGAACTTTCATGTGTATGTGAATTGGAACGAGAGTTGACTCGTTTGTTTCAAACTTAAATTCACATATTTTTCCAAGCTCCCATACACATATAAATACTAGGAAAGAAACGCTATCACTTTTTACATATATTTTAGATATGCCAACTTATTCAAAACTACATACAACACTCATAAATATATATTATACACACTTATATGTCTCTTATTCTCTGTAAATGTAATATACTCTAGTGTAATAACTATCTCAAAGTGAAGAATAAAGAACTCCTATGCAGTAAAATGTATAATGATGTAGGTACGTACTGTATCTTTAGCAGCTCACAACTTTCACTATCGTTTTTATCTGCCTCACTAGTTTTAATACATTTTACAAGAATATTATATAACTTGTTAGATAGGATGTTAGCTCCTCTGTACATTGTGTTTATTCCTATTTATATATATTAGCTTCCTCCATGTCCCCAAGAAAAACTTTCACCAACAGGTTACTTACAGTTAGAAAGAGAAAGTCATTGGGGGAACGTGAGGCAAGGGAGGGGAAGTCAACGTCAGAATGTGGCTTAGTACGAGTATGTTTTCCAGCAAGAGTAGGAGAGTAGGAGAAGAGACAATGGGAATTCTATTCTATGAAAGGATCAACATATACTTAAGAGACGGGAAGGGAAAACGCTTTTTCTCCTCCCTCTCCTTATAACTCTCTTCCTTTTTACATCAAAACACACAATGGGGAAATATATTGCAATTTTCCATTCCTTTATATAAGTAGAAAATGATTTAGTTTGAAAAACTTGTCTTAACTATAATAAGAATGAAATGGAAGACTTGTCGGTTGTTTGACCAAAGTGGGATTCATTTTTCTTTTATTCTTTATTCCCTCTTTCTATAGTTATTAGGCAGTAAACTCTAACCACATTACTTTCTCTTCTCGCACCAGCACTGGAATATTTGTGTATGTATCATACTATAAGGATGCCACGCCACGTAATAATGTACAGAACATAATAGTACTTACATAGTTGTGGGACTAAATGGATCTACTATAAAATAGCCTTTGTGCCCTCGATCCTCACTCAAATTACTAGTCAGAAAAATAAAGTTAAAGACAAAATTGGAGTTCATATGGCAGAGAACAGGAAGAAGACTCTAGTTACTCCACTTACAGCACTACAGATACTACTTACGTAACACACAACGAGGGAACCCCAAATAACCACGTAGGTACCTACCACCGTACAGACCACTTTCTTTAGCAAGTTGGGTTTACTTCAGTTAAGTTGTCTGTATCCAGCTATTTCCATCCCATTCTCTACTGCCCTGGCCTGGCCTGGCTTGGCTTGCCCTTGCCTGACTTGGCCTCCACTACCCTGTCCATAACATTCCTCCAGTTTTGCTCCTCATCTTCTTCTCTTCTCTCTCGCCTACATTTTACAGATACTCCCGTACCTACTTCTTTCTCTTTCTGACTGAGACGGAGGCACTCATCCATTACCCGAACTTTGCACCATAGCAAAGATGGAATGCAATGCTCCGCTCCGCTCACTGTCAGTTACTCACTCCTTTCTATTATGGAGAATGAGTGTCTGTATTGCAAGCAAACTATGCTCTGGCTTGCTTTTGCTAGGCAAGGCAGTCTTGCCTGTGTGGCTTTCTTCGCTCTCTGCTTAACTAACGAGTAATAACAGAGAAAAAGGAGGATGAGACCTTAGAAATAGCATAATACAAAAGAGCGACTCAACCAAGAAGAGAAAGAAAACTCAAGCTCAGTTTAATTTACTTACAGAGCAAAATAGAACACTATATATGTATATAATACGCACTTGAAACATACATTAGTACACTGACAGCGTGATACTAGCAATAATAGTGCATACCTTACATAGTAGTTCCACCATAATATATTATTATCTTCTATTACTATTACTCCTACTCACTGATACTGATGTTGAGTGAGTGAGCTGAGTGAAAGACTGAATGACTGCCTCACTACTACGTACATATAGCAACTTTGTATATATGTATATACATCGCTATGGTACTTATGTGTATACAAAAGCATGTTTTCCCTACATGCTTACTTACACGTTCTCTTAGTATAGTTACTTGCTTTTGCAATTGCTTTCTACTTTCTGTGTTCCATGACACACTTGAGATTATATGAACATAACATACCTTTCACATATTACTTCTAAAGGAGAGAAAGAGAAAGGTAGGTAAGTACCTAGGTAGGTAGGTAGTAGGTAGATGAACGTATTAGCTATATCTCATATTAATACCCGACTTTCTCCTAGCTTCCTCCATACATAAATCCAATCCAATACTAATACTTTACTAATACAAAGCCCTATGTAGTATTTATATCAGTAGATTGTAAATACATACATAGAGATATACCTAAATAGGAGGTCGAGAAAGGGAACTGAATTGAACTGAAGAATCTAGTTAGCAATTCCTTTCCTCTGTAACAGGCAACCCAACGAACCAGCCAAGCCAAGCCAGTCAGACCGATGCGAACCAAAAACAACGAAGAAGAGGAATAAGAGGAAATAAGGCAAACGGCGGTGGTATGGTATGGTATGGTTTGGTATGGTGGTTCCTGGTATTATGAGAAGGCGGAGGAAGAATAAGAAGAAGACTTAACTCAGCTGAACTTACATCAGCTCAACTCAACTCAGCTCAACTCAAGAAGAGGAGATAAGATCAAACAAGACAATGAGAAACGTTCTTACCTCAGCTCTTGTTGTACGAGTTCGTTACAGTCAGTTGAGTTGGCTGGCTTTGGCTTTGGTCTGCTTTCTCTATTCTACTCTTTTCTTTCCCTCCTTGCTTCCCTTCCTCCACTGACTGACTTGTTTGGCTCTCTTGACTCGCCTTGACTTCCCTTCCCTCTTTCTCCCGAGCTATACGTTCCGCTCAACGCACTCCAACAAGATTCTTCCTATGTGTAGCTTTAATCTTTCACGTACATGAAAAAATGTAGTTCTCTTTTCTACAAACGATGAGATACGATGCGGTACAGTCTCGCTCAGGTCACTAAAGAACAGTCCTCGAGAGGATAAGCACTTGGAATAACGAGGACCAAGACAATTTCCAAGATAAGTCCTTCAACTATGTTCTGGGCTATTCTCCTACTATGCAAGTAAGGGTAAGTAACTAAGTAGTCGTAGTAGTAGCATCTGTGGACTGGAAACTCCATGACTCTTCTATTACTATTTGTATGTATAATATGTATGTATGTATACTACTGCTGTAACCAGTAATAGTATAAGTAGTCTACTAGCAACAAGAAGAACCCAGTGGAGTGTGGAGTAGAGCAAGACGAAGATGGAGCCAAGTCAACCCAAACGAAACTACTCAATACAGTAGAAGAACATTTCGATTTTACTTCCTAATAAGTATAAGTTACATAGTAAGTAACTATCAAAGTATCAATGTCAGCCTACCGTATGTTATGGAATGGTCCCACTCGCTCCACTAACTCTGTCCATAATATTATTATCTTTACCAGAGCAGATACATACGCTACTGATAGTGATAGAGCTACTCACTCCTAGATTTACTAAAGACTAATACCCTAAGACTCCTGACTTACGTTACAGTTACGCTAGACGTAATAATACGTTTACGTACATATGCAGTCGGTTCTCCTCAAATTCGACTCTAATTCCTTCAACACAACTATTTATTCCTACAGTATAATTTAATTCAATTCATTTAGAAATTTCCTATCGCTAAATTAACTTTTATTTACGCACCGCGATTACTTTTACTATAAGTAGTACAGTAATACCCGTAGAATGCAATGGTGGAATTTGACCTGCACGAGAATTGCACAAGGTACAAGGACTATGTATTGTATCTTTATTACACAATAAGCAATAATATATTTATTCCCAATAAAACACAGGATTATATCGTGGAAAATGTCGAACCAGAACCAGATTGAGATTCTATTCTACAGATTTCAACTTATTGTATGATAAACAACTGTTCTGAACTCACTGAACCGTAATTTGGCTGAAAATTGGATGGTGATTGCATTTAATTCACGAAATCCAGGCAGGATAAGTTAACCTGAATTGAGAAAACCTGAAGTTTTCCTAAGGAAGACAAAATATTCTATTCAAGCAAGTCACGTCAATGTTAACTGTATATGTGGCTACGATTATACAGTTATATATTTGTTCGGTGTGCATTGATTGTAGCAATGAAATAGTATTTGACAAGAAAGAAGTAAATGTGTTTGAATGGTTGTGTTAGGTTGTCATGTAACGGCAAGTCACATCAAGACTCACACGTCCCTTCGAAAAGAAGCCAAGTGAAACAAAACAGCTGAAGATAAAAAGTGGACTTACCTCGAGACAGACAGAAATAAGTTTAGTTTCTTGTTTGGGATTGCTGATGACTGATGATTAGATGAATTGTATTAAATTGCAGTAGATTGGTAGAACTGTAACTGAACTATTGTTAATGTGAATGTGAAGGGAAAGAAGAGACATGCCATGCCATGACAGAGTATTTTGGGCAATCTAGGTTCAGTGCCAATGCCAATTCCTTCAATTCCAATCCAATATGTGTGTGTGTCCTTTATGTGGTGTGCCGTACTTGTAATATGTATTGTGTATGTATAGCTTAGTAGTAAGTTAGTGTCAATTGAGTGAGGATTGCGAATTCTGGTTGTTTCTTGATCGGAGTTGAAGTTGTATGAAGAAAGTCAATTGAGTCCGTCACGTCAGTTGAGTTGTGAGTTGGTCTCGCAGTTGAGTTGCCTGCCTGCCGTGAAAGTAGTGACTGAGTGAGTAAGCGAGTGAAATCCGGATGGAGATGGACGTGTTCGAAGGAGTCACAATCTGAGAAGGAGAAAGTTGGTTTCATGTGGTGGCATGACACTAGTGCTTTCACGTATGTACGTACAGATACGTACGCTCTTGCTTTCCCTCCTTCCACCTCACACACTCAACACACATTTCGTGCATTCGTTCGTGATATAAAATTCAGTTAGCTAACCTCCGCTCTCTACTTCTAATGTATCACTACAAATACCTAGAGCTTCCGTACTGGGCCTCAATATTAGTTTCTATGTTGGCTTGAAGTAACTCTAGTTACCTACTTTTGATATCACACGTCAGTTAAATAGTTAGTGTTTGCGATATACTAATCATTATTTCTTTCCCTTTTTGGTTTTTGGTATGATACTTTTGGTTAGCGTGTCTGGATTGTTGGTGATAGCAAATATTAAAAGCCTGTTTGTGTATTTGTATAATATGCATGGGATATGGGGGAAGTCAACTTGGAAAATAAACCTACTTAGTTAAAGAGTTAGGTAATTATAAGATGTATGACTTTTAAGATGTTTTATATGCAATCTATAGAGAAAACTTGCATGTAGTGGGAGTGAGACGAAGTATTAGATTACAAGACAAGTAGGCAGGTTGGTAGATAACTAATAGAAAAGGGAGCCAAGTCAGTCTGTCAGTGAGTCAGGCGAGAGAAACAAGGCTCTACTGAACTTCAACTGGGAAAACTAAAGCCAAACCGACAGAAAAGGGAAAAGGAGTTGTGCTCAAGGAAGAAAGAGTTTATACTGCTCTACATCTATTGTACATAGTATTATTCCATCACATCGCAACACAAGCATTCGCAATTCACATTCCCCGTCCTGAGTCCTGACTACTCACGACTGTAGAAGAGAGAAGAACACGATGGACGGAGAAAGAGAGACGGAGAGGTGAGTTTTAGATTCAATGCTAGTGAGCAAAAGAGTGAGTGAGCGAACGAGGAAGAAGGCACGACTCTACTGCTCTGGTATTATGGTGAAAGTAGAAAGTGCTGGACTGTGTTTGGGTTCGCTTTCTATGCAATGTTCAAGTGTGTAGTGTTATAGCTTGTAGGACTTACGGACGGAGTAGGAAAGTACGAACTCTACACACAATACTCACTCACTCACAGTTCCGTTGTGAATTCCTGAAATCTAAAGACACCCATTCAAGACAAGACACGAAACGAACGCAACGGAGCTACTGTACATCACTAGCGTACCTAAATATATGTAGAATTTAATATACAGGGTCATTCAAAATAATTTCTTTGATGCCTTGAATGATACATTTGATATAAGGTATTTGATTCTAAAACTAAGTTTATGTAGTACTATCATTGGACACTTATTTCCATTAAAATAGACTGAAATCCCTGAATAAAAAATGTTAAGTTATTGTTTAAAATATTACTCCAATTTTTAAGAGGCCAATAAGTATGCATATTCAAACTATTTTATTCAAATGAGGTTTGCCAATAAATTCCCAGCTGATTTTAATAAACATAAAGATTATCAAACATGAACGTGGGAATCGAATGATGTAATGTAGCGACACGGCTACCGAGATTTGAATGCCTTTAATAAACATACTATAACAAAAAGCGCCCTTTCATTTTCAGGCCGGAAAGTTTTAGTCTATATTTGTAGTTAAATTAAAGAATTGGGAATAAAATTACGAAACATCTTGCTGCATTTAAGTTGCAGGCCTATTGCCAATATCCAATATAAAATTCCCTGTTGAGTTATCAAGTAAAGTTGAGCCCCGGGAGAAAATATACTGCAGGACCGTGTATGTACATTTCAATGCTTTTGCTGCATGGGAAACCGAGTTAACTGATATGATAGCAATAGCAAAGCAACTAAACCAACATAACACGCAACCGAACAGAAAGTTTCCAACAAGTAAAAGTGCGCCGACTCTCGTACGTAACTGATCCATGCGAATTGTGAATTCTCTCGCTTTCTCTCCACTTTAGTGTATATGCTAGTTGCCAGTTTCATTTCAGTCAGTTTCAACTACCACTATCACTACACTACAACTTTACCTCATTTTATTAACAGCATCTTTACTAATAGCAGTCTGGGTAATCATGGACTATGTTAGGATAGGCCAGTATGCAAAGATATTCACATTGGACAATCTGTTCGTGAATATCTAAAGCTATGACTAAATCGCCCGTGGAATATTCTTCAATCGGTTTATAGTACTACACTTAGCAATTCGCTTAGGCTTGCCTTATTTTACCAGAATCCAAAATTGCTTTGCATAATAATATTGCGGATTAGTACAGCTACTACTCAAATCGTGTATTTGGAAAATAGAAAGTAGAGCAACATTTAGGTATTTATTACAACATTCTATGGATGAAGAGCTCATGATAAATAATAAAATAAAAGATGAAATTCGTTTCTAGTTGGTCTGTGGATGCAAATCAATAGGGGACAATTTTTGTTCATGCCACCTTCACTAAGAAATAAACACGGGCAATGTTGAGCTTATTGTCGTAGCTAGATATTTCTGTAATAAAACAAATCAAATATTTGTAAGCATTAGCAGTAAGCCATAATGGTGTTTAAAACGAACCTAAATAATCAATGAAACTATTGTATGGAATAATTTATACGTGTAGGTTACTGTCTATCTTTTCATCGCACGAAGGTGACCATTAAAATTGGATTGTCCTTGAGATTTATCTATAGGTAGCAGTAAGCGTAAAGCATAGCTAAGTTAATCGACATGCAATAATACATAAATTATTATGTCATGCCGGTATCCAATGCTTGAAATCATTCTGCCTTCGACTTAGCTTTAGCCCAAATTCTAAATACAGATTTCTTGTGTAAATATTTGGTGGACTGTTGAAGAAGGGGGAATAAAACTCATTGCTGCATCTTTATGCCAAATTTATTATTAAATAAGCATGGAGCTTGGCATAGGAAATAGTGTAACGAAATTAGTCAATGTGTTTACTATGAAAGAAGCTTGTCACGTCAGTATGTCCAAAACTTTCCGATATTCTGCTCAGAGACAATGCATATTGCCTATTTTCTCAGCTAAATTTGAACTTTCTTCCTGGCTTTATATTTGTGACTTCTAAGCCATCACCCAACATTGTTTTCAACAAGAACAAATGCAACGTAGAAGATAGTACTTTATTCATATTAGTAAGTATATTGGAATTCCCGTAGTATAGTTGGCTTGATTGACTGGAATTGGATGACAAGTCAGTCAGATGAATTAACCAGAACACGGGCAAAGACCTGTCTGGTCTAACTCGCTGTCTTTACCACATGATCGGAGCACTAATCCCATTGCCATTTGTAAAAATTAGCAGACAGCTACAGCAGGAAATTAACGGGAAAATCTCTAAGGATCTCTGTGACAGAACCGGAGAAAGTGGCTCTAGTTCAGTCTCCCAAATGGTTTGCTGACTTATGCTAGTTGTTCTATAATTAACATAATGTCGTTTGCTTTGCGCGTATTTAGGTACTGCTAATTATTACTAAAGTTTGGGTACATCGGTACATTCATGGAATTCTACTGCGTCTATACTTTAAATAGCAGAATTAAAATAGTAATTAAGGATAGACTTAACTTCCGTGTTTAACATTTCTTCTTTTTCTGCCCTCTTTAGTTCTCCGGAGCTAAAAACCTGGCTTACCTACTTAAACTCAATATTTTCTCGTGCATCTTTAAACCTATTTTACAAAATATTAAGTAATTCAATTCCTGTTAATTCTAATTGAGAATATGTCTTATATAGAAAAATCATTTTTAAATATACTGAATAATTTAGTACGGATATTTAAAGACTATACAACTTTAATTTGTGAAAAGAAATATTACTCTTGAGTGGAATTTTTGGAAAGACCTTTTTGTAAATTCATACTTAAATAATTGTAAGAGTAATACAATATATATAAATATTGAGTTGTATAGTGTTTAAAAGGTCCATAAACTCAATTACTATACTTTACTTAAACATAGTTGTTTAGTTTTCTATCTTTTCCTGTGTGTAGTAAAAGCACGTTTATTCCTTCTTTGATCTGGCGGCATCCCGAGCATGTGCACGTGCTCGCGATGCCGCAGCGGCATCCCGAGCACCCCACCATATTTTCGG
>JAQFYC010000694.1:0-48734 GCA_034694165.1 Tomocerus mixtus
TTGATTTGTTAGGGGGGTGCAGAAAATCAGACGTCATTTGGGGGGAGGGGGTCTCATAAATCAGACATTTGCAGACATATGGGGGGGAGGGGGTCCAAAATTGGCCAAAAAGTGCAGACGTCATTTGTGCATGTTCCCTAAAGGTCTCGACGTATGCAAATGTACTAAAGTGCTATGACTGCGTTTATCTTGAAAATGAAAACTGTCATAGCTTGAGGCATTTAATGTAATGATGTGTGTAACGAAGGAATAGTAAATAGTCTGTAAGTAAAGTCTGTCTGAAAATGTAAATGGAAAACTACAACGTTCCTAACCCAAACTAGGTACATTTATGCTGACACCCTGAGCGAGTCCCTATTATCCTATGCTTTCTTTGCCATCTTCATGTTTTCATGAAATACTCCAACAGTTCAGTTCCCTTGCATCTCATTTCAGTTTCTCAAGTCTAACTTGCTAAATTCTAAAGTAAATACTATTATAGAGCACGATAAGTATTATATGGATCATGGGTAACATTTGTTGACTTAATTGAGTTTCTACTTTTTAGTTACCTACATATTTTTATTTTACAAATAACAAAGTTACATAGTATTATATGTAAAATATAGACTTATATTACATAACTTTGCAAAATAAACTACGTTAAAACGGACTTATCTGACTAGAATTGTACACAATACATATTTATCCCATGCTCAATTTTCTTCATGTAAATGTCCATACATCATATTATAGTTTTAAATATTCCACCAATTGAATAAGTGTGACCTATAGGTCTCGACCCCGACTGTCTGTGTGTCGAATTGGTCCCAATTCGAAGATTGAACCCCCCTATGACCCCAAGATCACGTATGAAATATTTCAATGCATTAGATCGTATCATCATCACATATAAGGTAAGGATCGGTCAGACGGATAGACAAATCAGCTATTCTGCGGAAATATATTTTGAGCCAATTACTTAATTAATGTTCTAAAGGAACAATATAGGTGTCAAGCGATAAGTATAGGTAAAGACTTGAGATTGATTTGACCGATTCTAACTGAGGATTTAAGGACAGTTGTATTTTACACTAACTTGACTTAGAAATGGAGTACGATAAGATTTTCGAATCCTGTGCTACGTTGCATTAGGGTTTCTTTTCTCAAGACTCGATCTTTATTTCCCTTCTCCTGATATTCCATTGTGTTCTCTAAACTTGATATCTATCATTTAGCCTTAAATTACAAATTACTTGTAAGGCTGAAAGAGCAGCCATAAGCATTTGTCCCTTCAATTCTTGCGTCTATTCTCTTCAGGAGAACATAAATGTGCTTGTCTGTAAGCAATAATTGTGGAGGGAAAGCAAGGAGAAAGTAAATGTAAATGTTTTATTAGAAACACGAACTCGAAGTAAAATTTAATGTTTGTTTATTTAGTTTTCTTATAAATACAAGGGTAAGGTGCTTTTTCAAGGAAAAATGAAATATGTACATAATACTACGCAGGTTGTTGTGCCAGTTTTGCTTTGGTTTGCTTACACTAGTGTTGCTTAAGGGCCAATGCCAAATGCCATACCGGTTGTGTTTACATTGTCAGTTGCATTTTCCAGTAAGTTGTTGTGCTTGGTTTGGTTTTCTCCGTGAAGTAAAGGTACATTTAGTGTTGTGCTCCAACTGTATGTGCACTCATGAAATTGGGAACTCGGGACTTATAGCAGAATCTGAGAAGAGTTATTAGCTATATATGTATATTTTACATTCATATATTTACATTGTACCCTTATGTAATGTTAGTATTATATATATAAAGATGTGGCCTGGACATTGTATATAAATAGGTATGCGTAGGTTGGGGCTTGTTAGTTTACAGGTAGTTGATTTTATTTTCCTCGACAGAAATATGTTAACCGTAAATGTACACAGCTCCCTTATTTATATCATATAATGATTATAACTCATGTGTTCTAAATGTCAGATTTCTGCATAAATAATATCAGTAATAATAAAACAGTAAGAATGCAAACAATAAACAATGGTCGCCTTTTGGAAAAACAGTGGCTTATTATTAATTAGTGAATGGAAATGTACTGATTGACCGACCAACTCAATTCCGTATATACAAATAAATACAAAGCTCGCGATTATGTACTATAGTGCAGAGATTTGTTGCTTTGGATCTTTTAGATAAGAATTCTGTGCTGTGGTTTGGCTTAATTGCTATTTGCTTGATATTCATGCTGTCAATCCACATCCAAACAATAAGGAACTAGGAAATGCTTAGGGAAGGAAATATAAGGAAAGCGGAATCGACAGAAGAAAGCTATATTATATATATATTATGACATGGCATAAGTTGCAAGTTCCCCTTTAGACATGTAATCTTAGCTTTGTTTGTAATACACAGCGTATACCAGTGTATCTGTGTACACATGTGGATTTAATATCCTCTAATAAAACATCAGGGGAAAACACACTGTGTGTGAAAGTGTGACACAAATTGTTTAAAACCCTCACCGGGGAACTGCCCTTTTCAAACTTGTCCTTTTTGACGCATAACTCTCATTTATTTATAATTGTACATCCATTGTTGCTGTGTGCATGAACAACAATAATACTTCAGGTTTCGCCTTTGACATTTAATCAAAACATGTAGCAGGTAGGTACCTATATCAAAATAACCGGTAAACCAAAAGCACTTAACGATTCTCTAAGCCAAGACTATGTTAACAACTTGTATGTAAAACTTTGATGCACGTAATTAATGTTGCAACCTAAAATTCTACTTTCCCTTCCTTCGACAGGGCAAGCACCTATTTAATGTAATTAGTTAGTATCTTATTTGCATGGTAGAATGGTAGTATCCATTTCAGTTTTATCAAAATTAAAATAGGTACTTTACGATCCAGTTATAGCTATAAGCTAAGTAAGTATCTATGTATTGCATATTATTTGCAATGAAACCAAGTACTACAGGTGGATGTTCAAAAATTTCTGAAAGTGGCCTACTTAATTGGAAATTACATGTTTCAATGGATATGGATGAAATGCTTTCGAGCTACTTATCATGATTTTGTTTGCATTCAAACAAATGGGCTCTACTTCCATTACAAAGATATATAGTCACGATTTCTTAATTCGTGCTAATTGTAAGCTAGAGAATAACTTGTAATTTGCAAAGCCAAACCTAGAATCGCATACTACTTATTACCAAGTACATTTTCTATCACCAGAATGAACAAAAATACTAATTAGAAAAAAGCATACATGCATATTACCAAGTACATGCTGTAAAGGTAATGTATTGAGTACTATACACAGATCGACACAGACTAGGCTTACAAAAGTTTACTTCTTTCGTCTTTACTTAAACAATGTATAGCCTTTCATCCAACTTGTTCTGCAGAATCTATCGTTATTTATTGTGAAAGCTTAGCTTGACCCATACAAGGTGATCTTCTTAAACGTCAACGTATGCATTTAACAGGCAAAAGCGCTTTCCCTTAACACTCTGACACTATTATGTAGCTTTCCCTTGCGTTTGCTTATGAGCTTTAGCTACAAATGATGAACCTGCTAGATACTACAATATATTTTTTTGAAAAAAGAGACTATTGATTGGAATAAAAAATCAAGCTGATGGTCCAGTAGCTAAAATATTGCAAAAAATGGAACTGGAGGATAGACTTAGTGTACACTACTTGATTTAAACACTACATCATTGGACTACTAAACTACGTGGTGTAATGATACATGTTAGATGTTAAATGCATATATGTCACCTATATTAAGAAAATCACCCTGTATTTGTGTGCATGGGGAAAGTTCGAGAAAGTTTATACAAACAATTATTATGTTCCCACAATTATGGAGCGTTGTGTAGAAAACTTTTACAGGGATGCATGGAAGGATTTTTAGTGATTCATTCATTCATTCATTCATTCATTTTTGAGTTTTTCTTCTCATCCATCTCTGTGCCGTATTAGCTCGTCTGTTTGCATTTTGGAGGGGAAAAGGATTTTCCTCTCAGCTGACTTACTGTAAGCTGTTGTGCGCTCCAAACGGATCTCCATTAAACATTTTATGCTTTATCATTCTACGATGATGATAGGCAAAAGGCATTAGTAGGTATTACTTTATAGTCAGTTTATACATCAGCAGTTTCTCGCGAACTCTATAACAAATACTCTTGGCTTCAACAATCAAATAGATTTAACTAACATTTAAATTAACTAAAATTAACTTTAATTGTATTGTAGTATATTCTTCTAGTATAGTAGGAGAAGGAATTGACCTTTAGTTGATCATAGTCAACAAAAGTTTGGTGTACCTTCGATCTTCCAACATTTTATAGGTATAAATTACCTTTTGGTTCTGTGGTTAAAATTATACTACCTTTAATAAACTCCTGTCAACTCTTTTTCATTATTATTGCACGTCTATACAATAGGCTTATATTATTCTAATATAATTTTATCATTTATATATATAGCGTAGGTGATTCATATTACTTTTTAACAATTCTGTGCTAAACTGCGAGTCATTCGTATAATCAGTCAGTCAGAGAGTGAGAACGAAACGAAGGTAAATATCCCTTAATAAACTTATAATTTTTGCAAGAAAAGAAACTTTGCTATTTGCTTGACGTTGTTGTTGCTTGTGCAAGGTTTTCCATGACGTAATCATCTTTAAGTTGTACGTAAGTTAAAATATTTAACAACGTAAAATGTTATTTTTGCAATTTTATATCATTCTGAAATTCAAAATTGCAGATTTCAATTAAGTAACAACGCAATTAATTTATTCATTATTTTGCAAAAGGAAGACAAACAGAACGGAAGTTGGTTCTGGTTGGCAAATTGTTCTCTTTTGTTCTTCGTATTTCGTCTTTACATTCAACATTACGTTTTAGTTTGTATAATTATCGTTTATAGGTAACTAAATGGTCCAAGGCCCAAGGTCCAATACTTAATTATTAGTCTACAAAGAAAGAACAACAATAATCTATTTGAACAATTAAGAATATTTTATCTTGATCGTAGTCAGATTTAGGGGATTTGGTTGGGTCTAATAACAAAACAAATTACTACTTCTAATAAAAAGTATAAATTACGTTGTGGGATTGATATTAGCGTAGTTAGTTTTTTTAGCAGATTAGTTTACCAGTTTTATTAGCTTACCGACGGCAGAATCCTCTAAAATTTTACATTTTTCTTTGCTTTTCAGAAATTGAATCTTGTAATCATTGGATTGAATTGAAGTCTTTTCTGTTCTTGTGGCAACTGGTTAAAATAAATATTCCCGTATTGGATTGGAGACAAGACAATTCAATATTTTAGTTTGTGCCAATTGTTTAAAATTCGAAGGATTCGCTAATTGACTGATTCACCTTACGTCCACAGAAGGTAACGTTAAAAAGTTTCAAATCCAGCCCAAAAATTCACATCAGTGTAGTGTACATTTGTTCGATATACTGCTGCAGCGAATACGACGATACGTAGTAATATAATATTATCCAGGATCCAGATTATATAGGTAGATCAAAAATTGACGTATGTGCGTTTGTGTTATGTCAATTTAGTTTGGATGTTTGTTGCAAAATCTAGGCTGCATTAGTTTAACTATGTATTGGGTTCATAATTTTAGCTATTGACAATTTAAATATAAACTAACCAGTACTATTTTTCTCTTGCAGTTGTATCACAATGGCCGCCGTTGCTACCGAACAGCATCAGGTACAAAATGTTTATTTTATGACATCCAAGTTAATAATGAAGTTGCTATGTGGCAAATACTTCGAGTACGATCGTCTCCAATAACTGATTTTGTTTTTCTATATAGCAAGCGGTGGAAGGAACCGTTGGGCAAGAGGTTGAAGGTGCTGAAAGAACACAGCATCCCCAACATACCTCCGGTGGTGGTGGAGCTGGTGGACCCGGTCTGAAACAGTACTATATCGCCAAAATTGAAGAATTGCAGCTTATTGTTGCTGATAAGTCTCAAAATCTTTGTCGTCTTCAAGCACAACGAAATGAGCTCAATGCGAAAGGTAAACCACATCAGTACATTAAAACAAAAGTTAGATACTTTGGTTTGTACATAACTGGAATTTAGAATGTGAACTTAAAATCAATGTATTATGATTATTTATTTAGTACGGATGTTGAGAGAAGAACTTCAGCTATTACAAGAACAGGGGTCATACGTCGGAGAGGTTGTACGAGCTATGGATAAGAAAAAGGTCCTTGTGAAAGTACATCCAGAAGGCAAATTTGTTGTCGACGTTGATAAAAACATAGACATCGCAACATTGACTCCTAATAGTAGAGTTGCTCTTCGAAACGATTCGTACACCATTCACCGAGTCTTACCCAACAAAATCGACCCGTTAGTGTCTCTTATGATGGTTGAAAAAGTGCCTGACTCGACTTATGAAATGGTCGGAGGATTGGACAAACAGATTAAAGAAATCAAAGAAGTGATCGAGCTTCCAGTTAAACATCCAGAATTGTTCGATGCCTTGGGAATTGCTCAACCCAAAGGAGGTAAATTTTCTTTAGAAATTCCCCTTTTACCCAATCACACTATGTATTAGCTGCTCAGAGTAATGAATATTTAAAATAATATTGTTTTACTATTTTAATTTCCAGTATTGCTTCATGGACCTCCCGGAACAGGTATGTTGCATTATCAAACAAATGTCTTTGATATTACAAACTAGTTATGATTAGCTCAAGAATCTTAATATCTTTTACTTTTGTAAATAGGAAAAACCTTGTTAGCCAGAGCCGTAGCACATCACACAGAATGCACATTTATTCGTGTATCTGGCTCCGAATTGGTTCAAAAATTCATTGGTGAAGGATCAAGAATGGTCCGAGAACTCTTCGTGATGGCCAGGTATAATTATTATTTAATTAATTGTTACAATTATTACTGTTAGTAATTACCCAGCTATTATTGTATAGTGTAATTATGCTAAATCATTTCGTTTAGAGTTGTATTACATATATTATATTCGTTTTCAGGGAACACGCACCATCAATTATCTTTATGGATGAAATCGACAGTATTGGGTCTTCTCGTATTGAATCAAATTCTGGAGGTGATTCAGAAGTACAACGTACAATGTTAGAACTCCTTAATCAACTTGATGGGTTCGAAGCCACGAAAAACATCAAAGTATGTCTTAAATTAAGACTAATTTGCTTTAAAAAATAAGTTATTTGTATAATAAGCTATTTATATCTGAATGCCCATTTAACAAGAAATAATTATTTTTCCATAGGTAATAATGGCAACAAATCGAATTGACATCCTGGACCCCGCTCTCCTCCGTCCCGGGCGTATTGACCGAAAGATAGAGTTCCCACCTCCAAATGAAGACGCACGTTTAGATATCTTACGAATCCATTCTCGAAGAATGAATTTAACTCGTGGTATAAACCTGCGGAAGATCGCCGAGACGATGCCTGGTGCTTCCGGAGCGGAAGTTAAGGGTGTTTGTACTGAAGCTGGAATGTACGCTCTCCGAGAACGACGTGTTCACGTAACACAAGAAGACTTTGAGATGGCCGTTGCCAAGATCATGCAGAAAGACTCAGAGAAAAATATGTCCATCAAAAAGCTATGGAAGTAATCAATGGGGCAATCTATATTACCTATACTATAAAAGAACACTAACACTATTTCATTTCATTGAATTTCAATTCTTAAGTTTACTTGTAATGTATTAACTAACTAAATAAATAAAACAACAAAATAACAAAAATATTAAATAATAATGTAGTGTTTAGTTAGTGTACTTATGATCTTCACATGTACAGTTAACCAATACAAAACTCCACATATAGTACAGCTATTATTATTGTATGTATTAAGGTGATTAATAGACTATAAAACATAATACCTATTAAACTTAAGTTCGACATAATGGATACTACAGGTATAGTGTTTGCGTTCAATTTGGAGTTAACTGCGTTTCGTTGATTTAGAAAATATAAAAATGAATTGGCAATATACAGGTATACGTTACAAAAATGGTCTTGACTTATTGTAATTATCATTATTTATGTGTATACCTAACTAATAATTCTAGTAAATCATTCATGTGAATCTTTTAAAAACGAAAAATATAATAAACATTGAAAGAATTTTTTGTCACATAAAAAACTATACGCGACTCGCCTTGTTGAAATTATTAGACTTTCTTATGATTGTCAATTGTCATGATTGTCAATTGTCAGTCATGAAGCATAAATAATTGTACTAATAGTTTTAGTTCATAGTTTGTTCAGTAATTTTGTGAAAAATATTTTGTGTTCTAAATGTTCGTGAACAGATATTAGAATAGTTAGATTTCTTTCGCACGTATTTCAATTATGGAAATGTACGGTTTCCGGATGTTTATACGATTTTATTTACTTTTTAGTGAATCTCCCCGTGCAGCAATGAAATGTATAATGTACTTAACTTCTGACGTTAAGGACGTTTCTCCTAAACTTAACAAATTGAATAAACTTATATTACAAACACAAAGCACATTATTGAAGTTTCCAGAACTTTATTGAGCCATAAGCTGTACCCTTAAGGTACATTTTAGTTACATTAGTGTATATTACACACTATTATAAATGTATCTTACTAACAGCCAGCAGTCATATCTAAACTCTTACTTTTATTATCACATTAAGCTACATAAGAAGAGATTATAATAGGCTTATCCTCCAAGAAGCTATAAATACAATTATTATGCTACAATGCTAGTGTAGATGCATGCATACTTACATGTTATAGTTAATACAGATATTATATAGATATGCCTTTTAACTGTGCATAAATGCTGAGAATGAAAATTGATTGATATTAATTTACTTAATACACGGATAAATAAATGCTTTAAATAGGTGCCTAGTGCCTATACAAGAGTTACACGCTAAGAAATAGTTACTCATGCAACTTTCAGGAAAATCTATCAAAAATATTACTAAGTTTTGAGGGCACAATTTTTAATCTTGAGAATTGAGATTTGAGAACATCAAAAATAATATGACCAGAAAATCAAAGTGTGTAATATAAACGTAATATCTTTTTACAAAACGAGAATAAAGCTGTTTGTTTTATGTATACCCAAGAACATGCACTTAATTGTAATAGTAATTCCATAAATAAATATAAATCTGTCGAAAAGTGTAGACTAAACTAAAACAATAACATAATTACAGTAGATTATAATCAGACTACTTTTCCTGTTGGAAGGCATCTATTTGAGTAGCCATGTCATGCTTTGGTTTATCTTTGTGATGAAAATTCGCATATAGACAACTAATTGTAACGTTTACTGCATAATAATAATACTTTAGGCTTTAAACATGCATACTATATGTCATGTGCCCTTTTTACAGAGCCAAAAACAGCACATTGTCAATTTATTTCTGCATAGTTAAGTCAAAATGCTCAATTTATATTTGAACTATATAGAGTGTCTTTTCGGAATCTGAAATCTGAACGTAGAAGGATTATACACACGCATAGTTATGTTACACAATTCAACTGTCGAATTCTCAAATTTCTGTAACGCAGTTGGAAAAAGGTGTCATTTTCTCGTCTGTTTCATGCAAGTGGACAGACAGCATAAATGTGGAAATAAATACGGCTGATATTGAAGAATTTGGGCATTAGTATCCATCAGGGTCATCCTGTGCCCTGATTCAAAATATTATTGACATTTAATTGAGCTTCTTGAGTTTCGTCAGCACAAATCTTCATCGTCATTTACAAGGAATTGATAAATAAATGTGGCCTTTTGTCTTTCGACTTTGGGATTAGGTTTCGAATTGTGATTTTGATCACGGAGCATCACCCGACCGAATAGTAAAGCTGTAAACACAAAGATTCATATTCATATTATACCTAGATTATGCAAGAACAATGAGCAAATCAAATAATTTATGTTTTCAAAATGTTCTACCTATTATTTTGGCGTCTAGCCCATTCTTGTCAGCATGTGTGAGCAATTCTCGCAAAAACGAACAAAGATATAGGAACACGTTTCGATGTGCAGGGGGCAACTGTTTTACGAGCTGTGTATAAAGAGAAGTGTGATTTGAACAGAGATAACAGATAAGTAATTAAGTAATATCAAGTTTGCAGACAAAACAAAATTAAATGTAGGAAAATGTGCATACCTGTTTACAAGAGATATAATTGGAAGATAAGTCAAGACACTTCAAGTGCATTGAAAAGGGTACAACGGGCTCTGGGAAAGATTCTAGTAGAAGTAAAATGCATTCAGCAATGGAGTCTACACTTCCAGGAATAGTTGAATTAGGAATGCTATCAAGCCAATCACGAATCTGTAAGATTTCTGTAGTGAGACCCGATTGAGAAAATAGTGATTCTTTATCCATTCCAATTTTAAGTAACCGATCGACTAGGAACCATAATTCTTTTGGAATGTCATAATGATTTACGGGCATGCGGCCTTTCTCCTATGTACACAAAAGGAAAAATAGTTATAATTTCTGTTATTAGCCAACTAATAAGGGAAATAAGTTACTAATCGGCTACAGGTAAACAAAATATAGCCAAAAGTACCAGTTCTATTAATTTTCCAGGTGATATCATCCCAATCGGCTCGCTCATGTTGACCAAGGCGGAAATTGAGCAACCAAAAACACTTCTCTCGAAGTCTCCAGCAACAGTTATAAAAATATCTTTGCCATTCTCTAAATGCAGTACTAAAATATCATATAACGTGTCTCTCCCCACGTTTAGGTTCCCAGCGCTTCTCTTATCGACTAAAACTTGCAATTCGATCTCGCAAGTTTCACCTACAAAACCAAAATGTAATTTAATGCATTACATAATCAATTTCACATCATTCATAATAGGATTCACAGTGAACAATTATTTTACCTGGGTTTATAAATGCTGAGGTAGGTTCAATGCGTAACCAATCTTTACAAATGTAGCTGTCATTTAATTTCTTGATGAATTCAAGCAACACAGGTACCTACGTAGAAAATAAATTGAATTATAAGAGTGATTATTAGAGGAAAGCTCATTTATTTTTTAAAAAAATGGTTTGCAGACTAACTTGTCCCGTATTTGCAGCTGTAAAGGTTTTCTTGACCGTTTGCAAAAACTTGACTCTACCAAAATGGATTTCATTTCTATTTGAATGAGGAGCTAGATTAGATCCAGGTATATCTATCGTAACTTGGGGTAAGAATTCGTTTTCTAGTTTATCCATTCTTTTAAGAGCGTCTTCGTAGACACGTCGGTATCTTAGCTGATTGATTACTTTTACCTACAAAGAAAACAAAATGTTAAAACATTACGAACACATTTTATAATAGAATGATTTACTTAAAGCAAATACTTTTAAGCTTAAGACAGTTTATGTTTCTAACCAACCTTAGTTGTGAATACTGAACAGACAGGTTTGTGATCACTTAATTTGTACTGTGTTAGAGATGAATATTCATTTTGAGAAATATTGTCTCCCTTCCAAAGAATTCGATCGCACCAAGCAGGGGAACGGTTTTTTTCGCTAGAATCCCAATTGTCGGTACCAGGATCGTATTTATAAGTCGGTCTGAAATTAATAGGCCCTTCAACAAATCCGGGAAAAACGTGTCTGAGTCCCATCTGCTCTTTGAGTTGATCATGTTCCAAAATTAGAGTATACTTTTCCTTCTGTATTAGTACTTTGGCTTTATCTGCGTCAATTTTTGATGGATCGATGCGGTAATTCATATCGCCAAACCAAAATATTTGACTGTAAATAAAAATATAAATAGTAATTTCAACTTAACTTAGTTTACATATAAGTGAACGGGCATAAGTTGTGAGAGCAAATAATGTTAAGGTACTTACTCATGATCTTTGATATATTTGTGTTCCTCATTCAAGGTGAATGTCATACGAGTAGATATTTGTTGATAGTCCTGATTTCGTCTCGAAAATTCTTCAACGTGGGCTGCCAAGTGACAATTTACAAAACACATTGATGTTTCCTCAAGCTCAAACCGTATAGCAACCCCGCCTTTGTTTCCCTAATAAATAAAGCAAAAATTACAAATTATTCAAATCAAATATTGCATTAGAAAACATGTAATATTTTTGAAATTAAAGTAAGACTACCATTTTCCCAAGAATTCCTGTACCGACATTTTCATACTGCACATTCTTCAATTCTTTACAGATCTCCTCTTTGGCAAAAACGATGAGCATCATTCCAACTAATCTGACTAGCTTTACTTTCTTATACTTTGCACCTGTATGAAGGCCAGCTTTTACCGATTTTCTAAAAACGCAAAACAGTTTTTAAAAATCTATGCAAGACGGTATTGATTGAGCATAATTCTGAATCTTTAAAACAAATGATCAATAGTGCAAATATGTATTCTACTTACAGCCATTCGGCTTCTTTGGGAGTGTCATTAAACAGAAAGGTCTCTTTGCTCAAATCCAGTTCTTGAAAGGCGACTGCATAGAAATCTGGAGGCTCTGTAGTTTTAGCCAACCACTCCGTAAGGCAAATACTCCCTGGACTTTGTCCATTGACATTCCAAGTGGCGATATACACGGTGTAATTTTTGAAATCGATATACTGTTCTTGTTTAGAGTCTAAAACACATTTGATCACTGATTCTCTCCCTTTCATGGAACCCATTCCTTTAGCTATAGATTCCCTTTCAGCTCCCACCACAGTTTCCTCATCCTCGTCTTCTCCTTCGCTCTGTAATAAAACAATTAGAAAAAAATTAATTATTGTCCCAAAAATAAAACTAGTCCAGGAAGGAAAATTAAATTATAAAAACATTTAGTAGGTATATAAAGTATATAGCTTCCTCTGTCAAGTCTAGTCTAAGTCTAATCTTAATTAATTACAATAAGCTTCCTATGAGCTGCAGAACAAACACAAGAAGGCATACTATATTGACACTGACACAGAACAGATAGATTGGTTTTGATTATGATACGAATATGAATGCAGAATCTTATTTGCCATTCAATTCAGCCAAAATTGGCCTTGATTTCTCCACAACTAATTTAGTAACGTATAAAATGAAATTTTTGTAATTTTTTTCCCCATTGTATTGTAACTGAAGCTTACCCAACTATCGCTATTATCAGTCCAATTATCTTTATCTTCCTCGCTGGACATTATTACTATGGAAATTAGTTATCAATATCAGGCACAATATCCCTATCCAGAGAATGGCGAGGAAAGAACCTTATTATAATTTTACAGAGTCTCAACCTCTTAACTGGACAAAATGTCACTCTTTCATTCAATCAATATCACTCCTATTCTGATTACATAATTCAGTATTTACATACACAACTTTTGTTTTTTGTTGGTTACACATTTCGTTTACGCCTACACCTATGTAAAACAAGATGTATTAAATAATAGAAATTACACTTGTTCTGTGGAACTCGTCGACTATAAGCGAGGCAGTGGCTGTTCCTCCAACACCAAATGGGTAAGGATGACTAGAATTTTTGACGAGACTCTCGTAGAAAGGCAACCACGGGAAAGTCCTTGATGACGTCTTATTTGCAACTGGAGAGATAAGCAAACACAGAAATCGACATGAATGAAAGGAACATAACATAGAACAATTAACAAGGGCAACCTTCAGCTCAGTGCTTGCGTAGGTAATACATTAACTAACTATATTGTCGTATCAACACTATTTACATGTTTAGGCAATTATCGCCCTAATAAACATTGTTTTTTCTGTTGTCAATTAACTAAAACCCTTGTTAACATAGCATACGACGAAATTAACTCAGTTTTATCTCCTATACAAACTTATCTGGAGTTTTACCTCCAATTCCAATTTAATAATATTGCCTGGTCCAGTTATCCCTAAATCCCATGGAAAGCATTTTATTATAAGTTGTAAAAGAATACCGAGTACCCATGTACCCAATGTAAAGTAAATTAATAGCGTGTGTTATATATTTCATATGCACTAATTGCTTTTGTAAGGTCAATTTTATCGTGTTCACGTAGGCACTACAAATAGATATACTACAATTACTATTTTAGCTTTACTACGCTACATTGACTTATATTGTACCTCAGTGACACATTCAAAAGTTAGTTTTATCACTTAGGCTGTGGCTGTGTAAATACTTATATAGTACTATACTCAAAAATAGCAAATTAATTCTATTTCCTTGTGTAACAACTATGTGGGAGAGCTTTTCCACTAGAGATTAGATTATACACAGGAAACCTTTTAATCAATACAGCTGATAAAAGTAGCTTTACTTAATGGTAGCATATAAATATACTTACCCTATCACATTTTAGTGCCAAAGTTAGTAGTTATCGATTAAAATAGAATTAAATGCTGAAAGTTTGCAATAACTGGAGAAAATTTAGCATTAGTATTGGATTATTAATTGCGATTTGCATACTGCATTTTTCGACCTGTTAGCAGTACTTAACGTTAAGTAGACTAAAGGAAAACTCCAGTTTCCTCTAAAAAGCTTAAAAATTGCGTACTATTTAGAAATTTTACTATATTCAGAATATAGTAACAATTTCGCATTGCAATCGTTTCCAGATTCAGATCACAGGTTTCAGATTAAAAAGTATTAAAACTAAAACCCTATATAGATTCTCATTGACCCTAAGTATAAGATGATGTCAATAGAGTAATTAAGTACAATTAATTGCAAATTTTTGCGAAATTACAACAATGCTAAGAAGACTGGATTGGATTGGGACACAACATGTATTACATACGCAGATTTGTAAGCACACTTATGTAACACGCAATCAATGTTTACTAAGAAATTGCTCTTACTTTGAGCAGCACGGAAAACCTCATCAACAAAATTTTGTGTTCGATGACCACTAGCCATTTTGACAAACATTTGCGGTTCTAGGAGACTTGGACTGATTTTGACGCAAACGTCCGTTTCATCCATTCCGCTTTCCATATCTAAATACAATAAGCATAAGCATGTTATTAGATTAATGGGGAATACTTCTAGTTTCATAATGACGAGATTCACAATTAACTTTAATTGCAGCAAGATTATTAGTAAATAGAGAATTCTCTCTAAATCTAAAGGGTTCAAAGATCAAAAGCCTTATTCTTACCAATTTCAAAACTAAAGGAACTCCCAATTACAGGAATCACATGTACAACATCTAGATCGTTGCGAGTTAAAATTGGAGCACGTCCTTCTAAAACTAATATGGCAAATTCCCTGGACTCCGGTGACTCATTTCCAGATCTGTTGGAATCATTGTCCCAGTTGGGGTGCTCCACTAAGGCGAGGATTCGAAACGAATCGTTCCAGCTGCATTCCACCGTGTAATCATTGCATTTAGTTAAGGAAAATATTGTAAGAATGACAAATTGGCAAACCACAAACAAAAACAATTTGCAAAATATAATGTACCTAAGCTAAATATAAAGTTCAAGTTTCATTCATGCATTCTTAATTACTAGTAGTACATTTACATAATCTCATACAATTAAATGGAAAACACAAGCCAGTACGAATTTGAGCAAACTAAATTATTGTGAGCGAGTAAATACTAAACCTAATTACATATAACCAAGTTATAGAATAAAATATTTTATGAATATATAATTAGTAGGTGAGGTGCTCTAAAAATAGATAATTTTCATGAATAATATAAATGTATGAAATGGATATCGAAACGACGGAGTCTCCAGTTGACACCAGATCTTGAACAATTGTAGTGTAGGAATCCATAATTTGACAGTATTTTATCATCACAGAAGGCCACCGCTTACATCACACCTAGTCCGATCTCCGATCTGATTCCAGTAATCCAAAGGGAAATCCTAAGGGAAAAATTGTTAATAAATGCAAATTAGTACAAATAGTTTGAACACAAAATTTTCAACAAACATTATACGCTTTTAGGGCTGGCAAAGATGTTAACGTTCATGATAATGAGATAACTGCTTAGAAAACTGATTTACCTTAATTTTAAGCTTGTATTTTACAGAGCTATAAAAATATTAAGTTTATAAACTAATTAATTGCATTACTGAAAACATAATTTCGCCTTTATGGGTTCTATGTTACGTTAAGTACTACTTTAACTACTACCTACTTACTAAGTACATGTATGTACATGAGATTTTATAGATGTGCAATAATAACGGATCTTAAATGTTTATTACACACTTATACTCCAAGTTAGATGTAAATGGACTATGGGTTCTTAAATACTATGTTATTTTTAGTTTACTGCACACTATGTAAATTCATATATATATTTTTATGTAACAAGTAAATGAGCTAATGGTCAAACTATATAAAATCCTCATTAATATTAAAATATTGTTAGCAATCTAGAATAAATTGCATTATGTAATGAAATTAAGCATAACCCGATCTTTTACTTACTTGAGTTGCACTTGCAAAAGAGTAGAGAAAGCAGAGAGAAATCCATATGCCTTCTACATCCATATGGTTCCCCCAAAATTAATTTATAAGCGTAAAGCTTGAAAGTGTAATTCACTTTTCACACAGCAAAGGAACATGAATAAGATATAAGCACTGACAGACAAGTGCAGCCTTACTTATGCTTATTAAATATGAAATCAAGTAAAGTGAGCTATTTAGTCTTGTTTAGTCTGCCGGGTTATTTACTTTACTTGTTATACGTATATACTTACTGCTTACATACAGAAAGCTATACAGAATGCAACTCTATATAAAGTATATGTTTAAACCGAATGTTATTGATTCCGAAAAGGAATGCGCACAATGTGTACCTACATGTATACATGTACGTACGTAGACGTACCGTGAAAACTTTTCAGAGGCAAAGCAAAAGCAACCTAAATGAAACGGAGTGTGAGTTTGCCGGATCGGGTCGACCGAATACACTTTTAGGCTGTCAAGTTAAGTCAAGCCAAACCAAGGTGAATTTTCTCTTTCTACTTCGTAAATACAATTCACGTGCAGTTTGAGTTGAAGTTATATTAAAAGATAAGAGTGGAAAGTGGAATGCACCATACCCAGAGAGAATGAAGCCAACAAAACAAAAGCCATGCCGGAGAGAAAGCAGGTTGGTGTTGCTTACAGAAAAGGAATCTAACCTAATAAATACCTAAGCAAAAAATAGGAGCACCCGCGGATCCCAGATCTCAGCCCAGGCATTTCAAAATTCCGCATCCCGGTACATATATCCAGTACCGTTCGAAACCGGCGAAAATCCAGTTACTATTTCATTACTGGATTCTTTCATAGGATTTTAATATAAAATTTCATCTTTTTTTGAGAGGGGGTGGGGGGAATTTCCAGAGCCTAGCATAAATTCTTTCCTCATCTATATCATTATGCATTTAGTGTTTATGAAATACTGAAATAGAATATTTATAAAATAAGAATTTTCTTTAATGAAAGCATTTGGTACAATTTCTCAAAAATTCCTTACATGCAGAATTGTATGGACAAGAAGAAGGTTATAGTTTAGGTGTGTACATATAACGATTCCCGGACAAAATCTCTCGCGTGCAATATCTTTAGTTTGGAAATTGGAGTTTTCGGAATGCCTGCTTAGAGGCGTACTTAGGAAGCTGTACAATGGTAACTGAAGTTGAAAGCTACTCAAAAACAAAACGCAGTCCTTCCGACTCACAACGAACGGAGAATGTAAGAGAGAAAATTGGATGGAGAAGAGAAAGGAAGTCCTACAAGTTTCTCCGTCGCTTTTCCTGCCAGGCCACGACCATGCTATTGGCATGCCATGCCATGCCACGTTGAAACCAGTTATATGAAATTGCATGTGAAGTAGACGTTCATCTCTCTTATGTCTTCATTACTTACACACTACAATAGAATCATGTACCTATATCATATAAAGTTCTATAGAATCTAAATGTAATTGTAATGGGGTCAGGGTCATTTCTCAATATACTTACGAGTACTTCACATGCTCACTAGATATGATTTACTGTAATAATCCGGGAAGCCAGATCTAATAGACTTTCATATTATGAAGCATCTCAGCAGTAAAAGTAGTGAATGCAGTGCTTCTGCTGATTTTGACTTTCTTTCTCCTACTAGTCTACAGAATACCAGGCATCTGCAACCACCAAACCAATTCAGTGCAGATTTTGATAGGGAAATCATGAAAATCACAAGAGAATGAAATTGTTTACATTTTTAAGTAAAAAATTAGATCAAGTTTTTATGGACAATAAGAAAAACAGTAAATAAATTAAGTTTCATACTACTCTGCCTGGATTTTTTAGAGAAAAGTAGTCTAAAATGTTTCTCCAGTCCAGGAACCTTAACTTTCTTTTTCCTCGTATTTATTATTATAGCTACGATTCTAAGAGCTAGGCTTCTCTCTTTTTTGTTTCTGTTTTTAACTACGGTAGTGTTCATTTCATCTGCAGAACTGGAGAAATAGAACACAAACCTTGTACTACACTTACTACAGCAGATCCGAACTGGAACTGAGTTTCTTGTAGTGTAGTGAGTGTACAGACAAAACTTACTGTTAGTGCACTTGTGGGAAATAATTTCTATCTTTAGCTTCAGGAAAGACAGAGAAGAACAAAACAGTAGACTGGAAAACTGGAATTTTATTTCCTCCTGGAGGAATTAGAGACGAAGAGCAAGATAGTACGTTAGGTTACGTCCACAGAATTCTGAATTATTAACGAAGCAATTTTGTAAAATGGAAGAAACGGAGCCGGAAGACTTTTACCCGAACACCGACCTCAGTGTGTGGCTACGATTTTGTCAAAAGGAAGTTGAAATCCCTTTGGAAGGAGAAGTTACTTTTGGTAAGACTTTCTTTATGTATCTTCTGTGTATCTAAATATAGTGTTGCTGTTTTATAATACATATTCTGAAATTTACACTTAAGAAAGCCCGAGCTAAAGGAAATTGACGGGAAATGTGAAAGTTACGACCATTTCCTAAATATAACTTTCTCCTACCAACTTTCCAATTCCGGCCATTATCTGTAATCCCAAAAGTTTCCTTGACATGCAATAAAGCGAAGGAGAAGTGACAATCAGGATTTTATAAGATTATTGCTTGCAGAGGCACGGTATTGCCATTACATACAATGCTTGTGTAACAATTGAGTCATTTTCACACAATTAATGTTCTTTTCCAAAGATAATTATGCTCAAAAATTGTGAAAATCGTAGAATTGCAGTATTTTTTATATAAATGTATAAAGTAAAATTAAATTCCATGATTTTCCCTGCATGATGAACCTTCCTGTTATCTGCAGTATACAATATAATACGAAAATAGTACACAACAACGTAAAATACTAATGGACGCTTTTCTCAATTGTACAATTCCAGACCAGAGAAAGTAGAACTGTCAGTGAAGAGATAATAAAAAAAAGTTTATTTTCATCTTCCTTCCAGGGAAAGTGCCGCAGTGGCTCAATGGTTCATTAATTCGTAATGGACCCGGCGGAGTGGATGTCTATGGCTACGGATCCTACAACCATTTATTCGATGCTCCAGCTTTTCTACAGAAATTTCAGATTTCCAATGGAACTGTAAGATACTCTAACCGATTTATGAGAAGCAAGAGCTTTCTCAGAAATTATGTGGCCCAGAGATTAGTGCTTAGTGAGTTTGGCACTGCAGCTGTTCCAGACCCGTGCCAAACTATTTTTCAAAGGTCAGACCATATTTATTATTCCAATATCCTGATCCAATATCTTTACGTAAAGGCTTAATGTTTAGCTAATGTAAACAGTAAACAAACAAGTCGTTTGATATGTAAGCGCAGAATTGCAGCCGTTTTCTTAGGACCAGTTGAAGAAACAATGACAGATAATGCGAATATAAGTATTCACCCTTTTGGAGATGAAATTTACTCCTTAGCTGAAACACCTTTTGCTCACAGAATTGACTTAAAAACTTTGGACGCAGTTAAAACGGTAAGACCTTTAGGAAATTCTATTTTACTATACCTTCGTGGAAAAAAATTTCACCTACAATATATCAATTGCTAAATATATTTTAAATGAATAGAAAAATACACTTAACGTAAATAACTCACAATTGTATTAACTTATCCTTAGAAGAATTTTCTCACACAGAAAATATTTTAATAATTGTACCCACAAACGTTTTTCAGCACAAAAAATGTTTCACTTATAATTTCCCAAGTGCTGACGCTATTTTGTCACGCACTGGTTGATTCTGCATATCTTACATGCAAAACCCCTTTTAGATATCCATCCACAAACGATAAAACTCAATCAGTTAACCAACATGAAACTATTCAATTTGCCTAATTCAATAACTCATTGTCAGCAACTTGTATAATGATAATCAACCCTACATGCTGTAGAACGGGAATGAGCTAGTATATAAGGTTGTACAGATATATTCTATTAATATAATGATACAGTAGCTCTGTAGCTAAGTAAAACTTGACACAAACTATTTAGTATACAACAATTTGTTAAAGGAGAACAAGCTATATAAGTATATGAAAAATTCAATTTGATCTCCCGTTAACTAATAACACTGACTAAACCATACTAATATAGTACATAGTTTTCAGTCTACAAAGTAAGTATATAGAAATACAAGTGTACAATAGGATTACATACACGGAATATTTTAATTAAAAACAAATTCAGAAGATAAACATACCTTTAGCTTTGCATGCAGTAGGAGGAGTTTTGTGCTAACGACACAACTAAAACGAGTATAGGCAGGCAATAAATTACACTTAACAATCAAAAATAGATATACATTGCCTAAAGTAAGAAATTCATGAAGCATTAAGTTAATATTTATATAAGATTAAATGGATCACAGCTGGGAATATTAGGGACACACTATCAATTATGAATTCCTAAATGTATCGTTACTTGCTTTGTATGTATAATGTATTCCCACTTAAATAATCACGCAAATTTACATTCTTACAGGTACTACAGAGTATAGAGAGCGCTATTTTGCTACTGCTAGCAAATGAATCTATAAATACTTTGCAGTATCTGTAGAACAGGAATTTTGAAATGACAGTTATTGTTATTAATAAAGTCGAATAAATTCCCCACTAAAACTTTATGCAGACCTGCAGACTCAAACATTCAATGCAGAAAGAAACAGAGATCGACTATAGTGTTAGTTTTATTAAGCTATTAATCTCTGCTCTGTGTGAATCATACTTCTACGAAGTTATAGCCCCATAAACCTACAAAGAAAGTTTTGAACCTGTAAATAGCATTTAAACTTTATGTATATCATACTAAAGTTATATTATACTGAAACTGCAACAGATATCTACTCATTACATGTTATAGTACCAAGTACTACAAGTACAGCTATCGTTTACTACATATGTAAACTATGTTACGATCTATGTTCATTATATTATGACATGATCATTATGATATTGCTTATATATGATGGTGTACTGTATAGTAAAAATATTGCTGCTACGTCAAGTATAACCATAACCATCATAATATCACCGTAGTCCTATTCATGAAGATTTTTCTCTTAATTTATTGTTAGTTGAGGTACAGAGGTACTCCTACTATTAATTCCATAAATACTACACATGTATTCTAATTAAATGGCCGATTCCATAAAACTAACACTGCAATAAGTACAGCACAGTATGTACTTAAAGTACTTACAAGTACAATGAATGAGATTTTTACCCACAAATAATTTTAATTTGCTTCATTAATTGCGATATGATATTTAGCACAAATCTATGGACAAACTAGCTTTAGTATTTACCCATAAGTATATGCACTACATTTAAAAAACAGATATTTTGATATTTGCATATGAAAAAAGTATTCACTACTAGAGAATCGAGAAGATACTTTTATAAATACCATAAACCCATCATACTGCGGACTTTAAACTATACTCTGGACTATAAACTTGGTATATAGTATATATTTCATTAGAATAAATCATTTACAAGTTAATACAAGAAAAAGACGCACACAGACACTTCTTTCACTTATAAAACTTAAACATAAATCCAGACTTGGGATTCATATGCTACTATTCCTATTTACACACGAAAGCTTATGTATTATTTAACCATTTAACACAATATGCTGTGTATTCTGTGTGAAGAGTATATTTTTCATTACTTTTCTATTATTCTCTTTACTGCTCGCTGAAATCTTTGAGATAATGATACATCTTCTGACTTACTTAGTTTCAGAGTTTGAGAAATAGTATAAGGAACTACCTACATAGTACACGTAGTGCATACTTCTACAGAGTACACGCAACACGACTATTAACTTGAGACTGAGACTATTACTATCTGTCATTGCTTATCGTTCGTTAGCCAAGTTACTTTACTTATGTTTAGTATATAGGACATTGCACACAGAGAGAAATACAATATCCCTTATTGTTAACAAATTCTTTAGGTAGCCAAAGCAAGGTATGTAAAAATATTTATACCTAGGCACGCCATTGAAATAGAAGAATGTGCTTTTGGAATAAACCCAAAATTCTTTGTTGGAAAGCAGATGTTCTGTTCAGCTCTGGGTGTTATGATATTTATTTTAACTTGTTGATTTAACTCGGCATTGGTTTTACGAGAAATAGAATTTCTGAAAACGTCAGTACCTTATAGAACGAGAGTGGAAAATAAAAACACGTTGAACTTTTATGGAAGTTCGGGAAATTAATTATCACGAAATGCTCAGACGATGCGAAAAATTTACGCAATTGTGATTTGTCACACAAAATATAATCTAGATTTTATTATACGTTTTAAATCTGTACATAATCAATACATTAATTAATATATCAGATTGAGAATAAAATACTAGTGGGGAAATTAGTGTAAATTGCTAATTAATTCTACAACCTTATATCTGTAAGATGAGAAAATATGTACTGTAATTGCAGGTTGATGTGAATAAAGAATTTGGAATTATAAACCATTCTTCCCATCCACACGTGGATATAAGCACAAGAAAAATATACAACATTGGCCAGAAACTGAATTTGTGGAACGGCCCACACTATATCATTGCAGAAATGAGTGCTGCTACAAAATCAAATGGGAATAAAGGTAAAAAATAAGTTTTTCTTACATTTACATCAGAAAAATTCTTTTCTTTTGCTGTTGCACCAAAGCCATGAAACCATAACAAGAACAGGAACAATACTCACTTTTATTTCACTCTCACTTTTTGTTATCTTAATGTTAAACTGATATATATTTAATTTCTGCAATAAAATTCATTTAATGAAATATAAAAATTTGTACTACAAGTAATGTAAATAAGTATGCAATTTATCTGATCTGATGTGATTATGCGATTATTTTGCTAGAAGAGGGAGATGCTACGAAATCGGGAAGTTATCAAGCCAATTCTCCGTGGTCGACTGCTGAAATCCTGGCAACTATCCCATCCCGTTGGCCTCTGAGTCTTTGCTACATGCACTCCTTTGCCCTAACGCCAAACTACTTCATTCTGATCGAACAGCCGTTGAGCATTTTTCTACCGACCGTTCCCCTATCTCAAATCGTTGGCGATCGAACACTTTCTTCCTGCTTAAAGTTCTATCCTGAGGAAGATACTATTTTCCATGTTGTTCCAAGATCATCCACAAGAAGTAGTAATATTAATAAGGGAAATGATTTTAAAATGCCAAGTCCTAGTTTTATGAGAGGGGAGAAGCTTAAAGAAACTAGAAGAACGTTCAGAGCTCCGAGTCTTTTCTTTTTACATACGATAAACGCGTTTGAGGAAGCTGAAAGTGGAGATACCACTGCGAATGCAGGGAATGTAAATGATAACGATAGCATTAGTACGACGGAAAGTATCACTGGAGATTCAGTAGTAATCGTCGTGGATATTTGTTGCTATAATGACCCTTCTATGATTGACTGTATGTACATTGACGCTTTAAAGGTCAGAAATAATATATGAAAGGATTCTTATATTTTATCATGTAATAAGAAAATACATTTGAAATGGTATTTTCCAGGAAGCTCATTCAAATCCAAACTACGCAAACATGTTTCGTGGAAGACCTAAACGATTTAGAATGAGATTATCAGACTTTGACAGAAATTCTAGTTTGGGAATCATGCCACCGGCCGAGTCCCATGTAATTGTTGATATTGGATGTGAGACCCCAAGAATTAATTACGATTCTTATGATGGACAGCCCTACAGATATTTTTATGCTATTTCTTCAGATGTCGACTTGGAAAATCCTGGAACGGTAATTTTCCTTCAGTACTGTTTACTAAACTCCTTCATCTAGTATTCCAAATTGTAATTCTAAAGTGGTTTTAGCTACTTAAGTATTTAAATATGAAAAGTAGCGGAAAAGTATTATTATATAACACCTACTACACAATATCAAATATTGTCTTCATAGGAATACTAATGTTATTATATTACTGTTAATGCTAACCCTGAGTTGCAGTATGATTAATTATATATTGTTGCATACTTACTTAATGTACATTTATATAGGTACCTACTATTATACAAATACATAATGTAGAGTAACATAAAGTTAGTGTAGATAAATATATAATATGTAAGCAATATAGCTAGTAGGCAATAATAATAAATATGCATATGTATGCATATGTATTTCAATGTAAGTATGCACGTTGCAAGTCAATAATTGTGCAGTGTAGACACTAGAGACAATGATGGTGTTACATATTACGTAGACTGTGCGTAACGAATAATGAGAACGCTACGTAGGCATAATAGGGTGAGTAATGGTGTATTATGAATATGAGTACTGCAAAATACAGAATTCCCTTAAGAATCCATTTATGTAAGACAGAGAGTTGTAAGTTACTTAATTAATTATTTGTGTTGCAAGCCTTGAGTAGTACCTCAGCACAAACAAGTTAGCAGAATAACATAATAAGCATAATACGCGCAAGAATACTTTTGTATAATTATTACTCAATTCTAAACTTTCCTGCATGTATGCATTTTGTATCTCGGTACTTTGCTTACACATTTTGATGGCTTATTATTATTATTATCCTTGACGAGAACTAATTGTCAATGTCCAAGGAAAGTTATATATATATCATGATGTAGTTTAAAGATTTATCACAGAATTCCGTAAAAATATCTTTGATAATCTTATACAGTAGTACTATTTAATTATAAGCATTCATAACTTGGTTTTAGATATATATACGTAATAGAAATCCCAGAACGGGATTCAGTTTATAAGCATATAGCAAAAGTATTTTGAGTAAAATCTGTGGTATTACGGAAACCATAAAATTTTAGCGAACATCATGATATAAGTTAACTATAAGCTTACAGGGCAATAAATTGTTAATTACTAGATGGAACGAATGTGGATGAATGAAAGTAACTTAATAGAAATCTATAACATAAAATTCTTCCATTGAATTGTATAAACAATTTTTAATTCAAAAATTGTAAAACTAACATGTATTTACAATAACAATTGCAGTTAATCAAAGTGGATAGCGAGAAGGGAACCTATAAGACATGGTGTGAACCCGAAGGCTATCCCAGTGAACCAATATTTGTTCCACGTCCCGATGCTTTAGTAAGTTTAATAATTATTATTTACATTACATAGCTTTAGATTATAATGGAAATAAAATTTTGCAATTTTAATTTTTAGAAAGAAGACGATGGAATTATACTCTCTTCTGTTGTCTACGGAGGAGAAAAAGTTTCCGGTCCGAATAAAACTAGCCTAGTAATTCTGAATGCGGAAAATTGGGAACTAATTTCCAAAGTGGAAATCAACTGCGAATCAGCAATTCCAAAATGCTTACACGGGTGGTATTTCCCACATAAAGACGAAGAATTAAAATGTTTTTCCAAATTGAGAAATGAACCGAAAGCAAAAATTAAATTATTTAACACAATCGAAAGCTAATACAATCAATAAAACTTAAGGTAGTCACGGTATACTGTGTACCTAGTCAAAAGACATTTACGAACATGTGTAAATTAAAAATGTATTCATAAGATAAACCCATAAAATAGGTAAGCCAAATCAACAAGCCCTTTACAAGTTGCAAACATTACCAAAAGAGAATATAGGAAAACCGAAAACCGTATAATACGTATACCTAAGTAATTTATTTTTTACACAAGACTGTCTATTAAAGTGAAAAATTACCCGAGCTTTAATTGATGTTAACCTACTTATAGATATTAAATTAATACTTAATCCTAATTAACCCAATGTAAAAATTATATAAAATGTCATTGCTAATTAAATAATTTAATACATTTTAATTTACATAACCTATTGTGTACATGTACCAGTATTTACACTGAACAAGTTCATCACAATTGTTTATAATGTGTCTAAAATATTGGAATTAATAACACTGTAATTGATATAATTATGAAATTCTAATTTAGTTTTTAAGTAGGCATGTAAATATCTATTGTAATTTATTTTTCCCAAAAGCTGATCTAATTTAAGCCCAAAAATTCAAAGCTAAACCATAATTCTCATATCGTATCCATTTAATTTATTACAAGCCACGAAATATTTGATTTATGTTATAGGGGTAACCAGACTTGCTTAGTAGTTAAAAATTGTATTTGTAAACATTACATTTTTACATTGTCAGATAATTGTGTGTGAAATCCCCGCGGGAGTGAATGTTGTCTAGTAAAGCTAGAAAAAATAAAGTTTTACCTTTAGATTCGTTTCATTAAGACACAACGTGGCATCCGTGTTCCTTCGGTTGTCGGGAATTCGCAAGAATTCACTTTCGGTTCACTCGAACTACAGGAAAATCAAAGGAAACCACAAGTAAGTGAAGTTGGTTATAAACACAAGACTCTGAAAATATTCCTTTAACATTTAAAGGTAAAGCTAACTTTAACTAAATAAGTACTCTACATACATACTGATATATGTAGCAAAGTATTGTTACATATTAAAAATAGTTTTGCAGTATTATTACCTTTATTTACTCACACAGTACGAATACGAGACGAGAACAGTAGTGTTGTTTACCATTTACGTGTGTGAGCCGGAGCCTTGTGGTATTGGTATTAAATATAGGAAAGTGGCAGTCTTCATCCAGTACAGAACAGAAGTGTGTGTGAAAACACATTTATTACATTCATATAAGTACAAACAAACTTAATATTTCTATTATTATATAGAAAATAAGAGTAATATAAAGTATAATATAAACTTTGCCACTAAAACACACAGAAACTAGAAAGAAGTTGAGTTTGAGTTGCTCAACTTGAATGAATCACACACACACTCCACTCGCACACATTTACCATTTACACTTACACAATTTAGTGTACGTACGTTACGTATACATGTTATAAAGTTTAAGCTAGCATATATACACAGATAGGGATGTTTTAGTATTTGATTAGGTAGCTTAAGCTTTTTTAGCGTATAGGATAAGGTTTCGTTTACTGTTTACGTACAGTAAGCAACGTAAGTGTACTCATCAATTTAGAAAATCTACATTTTAAGAAATGATTTCTTTAAGTAATTTTATTTATTTGTGGGCTAATTTTTGGGTGTTTTTAACTAGTTGAATTATTGAGCAGGATGTTGTCCTCAATGGTCAAGAAACACCAAGAGGACCAAAGTAAATTGAAAGAGGAACAAGATCGGAGGAGGAAGGAGGCTCTTTCGGCCGCTGCCAACTTGACAAATGCGATTACAGATCATCTCAACATTGGGTGAGCCAATCAGATTTATTTTACTGAGCTACTTCGCCCTTTTGAGTTTGGCTTACACGTGAATATTGCGTGTGGAACTGTGGAATGCTCTTTAATAATGATTAAGATATTTATTTATTTAATGTTTATATGTATAATATGATGGAAAGATAAATGTCTATTTTATTGCTCTTATGTTGAGTCATTTCCCTTTTAAATATTGATATGAATAATATTTATTGCTAAGTTTATTATAGGTACGTATTCTATTTCAGCACAAATAAAAAAAAATTAATTTTATTTGCCAATGTTTTGTACATAATAATAATAAGTATGTATAAGGATCTAAATGATCTAACAAGAATTTATATTAATGATCTTCTTACAGGATTCAATTCGCTATTAATTAACTTCCTTTCAATTTGTATTTTGTTTGTTTGTCCGATTTGTTATTAAGTGTTTTAAGTCTACAAATGTAACTTCACCCTTTTGTTTTTTGATATTATAGCCTAGTTGGTTTAGGTAATTACTTTTGCATTGAATTTGAACATTCTGCAAACCAAAATGTACGTAGAGGATACAATTTGGTTAACTCAATATTATATTTGTAATTGTAGTAATTGCTAATATTGCTGCATTAATTTTTAGATACTAGTTTTTATTTTAGAATATTGTGTGTAAGTAGCAATAATGTGTTTAAGGGAAGTAAATGGCAAATGATTACTAGAAGTTATACTGATTAGTTATGTAATGTAATTTGAATTTGTATTTTGTAGTGTGGCTCAAGCTTACTTAAACGAGAAGAAATTAGATGCTGAAATGCGTACGCTGACAACGAATGCAGCTCAATTTGCCAAACAAACTCAACAGTGGCTCTCACTCATTGAGAATTTTAATACTGCTCTCAAAGAATTAGGTCATGTACAAAGTTGGGCCAAAGCTATTGAATCTGATGTCAAAACTATAACTTCGTCTTTAGAATATGTGTATAAAGGTATGTGACATAATGTAGTAATAAATACTTATACTATGTTGCAAGCGTATAAATATAGTAAACAAGCATCTTGACTTTTTAGCTTCGTATATAAAGTCTAATAGTCTAATACATTTTTGTTTGTTATTTTATTGCAGCGACTCAAGAATCTTCACTCCCACGGAGTAGCACTGGGAGTACGTGATGAAAATACATCTTATTTGAAATTTTGAATAAGAAATGGGGAATTCAATTTATATAGGAGAGACAAAACTACTTATAATGCTATACTATTAACTATTATACCTGTACAGAGGTAGAAACCTGCAAAAGATTAAGGTCATTCGCTATTCCACTTATGAAAATGTATGTTTTTACCATTGTTGCATTAAATAACTGCGTTTGGTCCATGTTTGGTCTATACACAACTGACTGATAATGTCAATAGCTATGTATTCTTACCACTTACTATTTACCATACTGTACTGTCATCTTTGTTATACTCATCCTTAACTTAATCATTTATAAATTTTATTAAATATTATGTATCGCCCGCCTAAATGCCATTACCTTATATAATTACGATATCAAATCTCGAACAATTGTAAATTATAAGTAATCTAATAATTTATGCTCTACAATATGTTATATTAGGAAAATTAGATGCATATAATTAGTATTGTTATTAGTTTGCAGAATTCATTAAGTTGTACTGTATACTTAGTTCATAGATACATAATAGTTGTAAACTTGCGTTAAATTATTTAATTACGAGTTTATTATGTTGATGTTGCCCGACAAGGCTGGAAAGGAAGTGTTCTTATGTTAGTTAAATATAATATAAGCAAATACTTTATACCTAATGCACTTTGTAAAGAAAATGCGCAATAATAAAGGATATAAAAAATGCAAGTGTGAAATAACGCAGTAAAATTTGTTTTTATGACTGTTAATGACTAACTTATTGACAGGATGTGTGACTGTTAACCTATATTTACTTAACAAGTAATGCACGATGAATAATGTTTTCAGCAATGGTTGGGATACCCGATTTTGATACAATAATTAGATGAAAATAGGTATTTGTGCTGTAGTTTGTAATTTGTAATGCATACTTGTAAGATTTATTGAGTTATATAATACCTGGTACAGTAGGTAGAAAGCTACAATTATTATTATACTTCCGAGTATTTTCTAGAGCTTAAAATTAATAGTTAATTCGTTGCAATTGACAGTAAATGTAGGAAAAAGAATTTTTACAATTGATACGTTGAGTTGTCCACTCCACTCAGATCGCTATCGATTTGGCTGTATGGATAAATGCAAATTTGCATCAAATATCATCAAGGACAGTGAGATTATCCAGTTTCTTCCAGCAACAAATGATCTTGAATGGGTCTGGCGCAAGCATAAATGGCTTTGTTCCATCCGGAGCAAGATATTGGTTTACTTGATAATCTGCCAGGACTTCGTAGCCGTGAATATCTCGGCAAATTGCCTGGAAATCAAAAGGAAATCATTTTTCTAAGATAGAAAGTAACGTTTATGAATGATACATTGATATGTGAAAAATCTGCATGCAAAAATGGAGTTTTATATGTAAAGATAGCTTTACATACGATACAGTGCTTAGCTTACGTGCATTATAATATGTATATTGAATAGTTACTATAGCGAATTACATTAACGTACTCTATAAGCTTTTGTTAGATCGATTTGTCTAAACACAGACAGTCCTCCCAATTTACAATGCTCTTTAGTGGATTCGGAATATTTTTGCTGGAGATAAATTCATAATTTCACAAAACTGATATTCTTTTGGAACTTGCTATACCTCCAAAATCATAGTTTTCAAATCATGTATGTGTGTAGCTATTCATAAGCCATCTTAGCGTGATTCAACACTTTTGGAACTTAATTTTATTGATTTAAAGCGGAGAAATGGTTCGAAGTAAGTTAAATCTTATATTTAACGAATTCTCGTAAATTATTATCCATAGCTGCACTACTTGTGTTTATATGGCATTTATTGTATGTATATAGGATAGTGTTAAACTGAAATACGATATGAATTGAGAAACGAATCTCTTAATTTTGTTAAATTAGCTGGGGAAGGTACTAATAAAAATTATCGACTTATCAATAGTAACAATCGAATTAATCCGTAAGCGAAGTGAACACAATGAAGGGGAAATTCATAGTTTGGAGGAATTGGCTCTTCATCAAGAGAAAATTGAAAAGATTGAATTCCTAGACAAATGGTGCCGTGGACTAAAGATCCTTCTTATGCAAAATAACCTCATTCCGAAAATTGGTGAGCTTTCGTTAATGATTTACAATAATATACGCAATCACAAAAATTTAGGTGATTTAATATAATTTAATATTAAAATATTTAAATTGCTTTCTGTAACAAAATAATTTGAAATTGAAAGAAAGAAAGGAGCACAAAATCTACTTTAAATTTCAAATATACTATTTAAGTGTGTACGTAATCTATAGAGAACGTCAATCGCCTGAAGCAATTAGAATATCTGAATCTTGCTTTAAATAATGTTCAAGTTATTGAGAATCTTTCTGGCTGTGAATCTCTTAAGAAATTAGATTTGACACTGAATTTCATTGGTCAACTCAGTTCTGTACTAACACTTCGACAAAATCTCAAGTTGGAAACTCTGTGCGTAACTTTTTATAATTTAGAAGCCTTGTCCTCAATAATTTGGCTTTCGAAAGAAAATTTTAAGTATTTTTTTTATAAAATGTTATGATTAACAGATATCTTGTAGGAAATCCCTGTGTGGATTACAAAGGCTACCGTGAATATGTAGTAGCGATGCTACCTAATTTGAAGGCATTAGATGGTGTAGATATTTCCAAGTCGGAACGAATTAAAGCGAGACAAATTATAGCTGATATCGAATTTGATATTGCAGAACAAGAGGAAGAATATTTGGGTAGGAAATATTTTTTAAACTAAAATTATTTTCGAATTCTAAACCAAATTAGAAAAACTTTGAAGTAATTTTTGGTTTTTTCGTTTGGTATTAAAACTTCAGCTAAAAATGCAGCGGACAAACAAGACTCAGGTTTCGGATTCGAATCTGAGGAAAATGAAGAGAGTGAATTAACAAATGAGTAAGTTATTAAATTGATACTTATAATAAAGAACATTATTTTACATCAGTTTACTAAACAGGTATTTTAAAAACAGAGATTTTTGGTCAAAAACTACTTCGAATTCAATTGAGACGCGGATTGCATTGCAAAAACAAATCGAGAAAAACGAAAATGAAGCAAAGCCGAAATCATCCCTGAAGAAAGAGAAACCTCTAAGAAAGTTTGAAACATCGGATGGACGGATGTTGAATATAAATGAGCCAAAAGTTTCATTTTCTTTACATGACGAATACACAAGAAATATCGTAGTGCTGGATATCAGTTTACCAAAGTATTTGGACTCAAGTCTCATTGATGCAAGTATTGAGCCTACTTATGTCCGCATTTATATCAAGGGAAAGATTTTTCAGCTTGTACTCCCTGAGGAAGTCATTACTGATTCATCGTATGCACAGAGATCAAAAACGACAGGACATTTAGTAATTACTATGCCTAAGGTGAGCTAACTGGGATAAATTCCTTTTATAGGGATTCCATTTTATGAAAAAAATTACTTACAATTTTTCATATACGATTGTCAAAGTGTAAAATAAATTCCTTTTATAAGGAGTAGAAAGAGATGAACTAACATTATCTTTACAACTTTCTTTAAGCTTCACGAAACTAGCTCAACAATTTGGAGCGGTGCCAGTTCTTCTGCTCCAAACGAAGTTTCAAAGCAAACAGGGGATAAAGTCATCGATGTTGGCGCAACAAAGAAACGAATCAAGTAAGAATAATTAATTTTGTATTCTCTAAAGAATCTGGACAATCTTCTACGAATTTCTTATATACTTCACATATTCTAAGAAATAATAATATTTCGATACAATTTGCGGATTTCTAATGAATTTTCCTACAAACAGCAAACTAGAACTCGAAAAGCCATCAAGCTTGAAGAAAACAGGAACGAATAAAGGAAAAGTGCTAAAATCCCCATCGGGTGCACCGAAGTTGGCAAAATCTGGTAGGAAGACAGCTTGTGCTGCTTGTGATGCCAAAAAATCTCCTAGATGCATTCATATAAACGATTCTGATGTTCCACCCCTTATTTAAATTGTAATACAACAATCTTTAACACCCTCGTAATTCATAACACCTTTGTTTTAGGACTGCATTTTAGTCCATGTAAAAATTATGGTGAAGCGTAATGAGAATAATGAGCTGAAGTTTGTGTATGGCATTATTTTGTATAGGTTTTGTGATACTATCTTGTGACCATCTATTTCCTAAGCAAATTCAAAATTCTGTTCTTCTTAATCGTGTATTTTAAGATTTCTTTGAATATTTTCAAAATCTAACTTACTAATCCTAACCTTACCTATGTTTTTCCAATATAACTACAGAAATGTAAATATTATGTGAAATTGATCGAGAATAAAACTATTTTAACGGATGAGAAACGAAATGGGGCAAATGTTCAAAGATTCTCTTACTGTTGTCAAAGGATTGGTGTTCGTTGTCAGTATTCCGAGAAAATTCATATTTTTCCCCATTTTGATTATATTTTCCTCCATGAACTGGATAACATTCACATTTTCGGAATCGTCCAACTCTGCTTTAGTTCCCATCATGAAACTATGGATCAATTTTCCTTTCCCTTTCGGTAACTTTTCCCGTTGACGAGATTCGATGAACTCTGAAAATTAAAAAATACATAGTAATTGTAAAACATCAGTTAATGATGCTCTCAATGCTAAAACGCTTTTAAAATATTTACCCAGCATCTCCAAAACATAAGTTATTCCTGGGGATGAATCCATACTGTGCGGCTCATCGTAAACATCAAAATTCAATGACACACCAATATTTTGTTGATCTCCTAATCGTCTCACGACGAATCTTGAAAATGAGAATTATTATCAAAACATTATCTATAACATCTAAAGTGCCAAATTCTTCAATCGAGAAAACTTATATTTTGAATTACGAGAATCCTTTTTGAACAAGGTCTTTCCAAATGGAAGTGATAAGAGTACTAAACTCTTGATACGATGCATTTGTGTAGGCTTCCAGGTCACCTTTGTGTGAGAAACTGTGACTGATCATCCTAAAATACAGAAAACAAGTAAATGATATTATGATATTTGATTTTCTGTGACAGTACTTGGTGTAATTTTGCAATACAATTCTTTGAAAATAGAAAAATGGCAAAAATAAAATATGAAATAAATATACGAATTATTTACACTTTGAATTTTTCAATTAAAAAATTGGCAAAATGAAATAAATACTGGAAGCCAATTTAGAAATTCAATTTTTGATTCGTTTAAATTAATTTCATCTCTATAAATAATTTTTTTCGTATTTCAAGAACACGTTATGAAAAATGTACTATTTTTTCATACATGAGATGAAAAATAAGTTATTTTAGGTATTAAGTTATTGTCTTACGCAATAACATCTTCATATAAGGAGTTATTTAGTTTCTCAATGGAATAAAGCTCCGAGGGTTTCGGAGATCCTCCTTCCTCTCCTAATATCATATGATCAATGATCTCTAAGATAGTTTTTGATGTGACGAAATCCGCAACTGAAATATTGTACTTGTGTTCCCTCAGCTTTAAAATTACTTCAATAGAATTCAGCGAAGTTCCTCCCAAATTGTAGAATGAATCATCAAGATCGACAACAATATCTTGAATGGATCGACCAGTAACTTGAGAAATTGTTTCGATCAATACTTTTCCTGCAGCACCATCTTCCTCTGGAATTCCCAAGGAATCCCAATCATCAAACTCTCCACCTATAGATTTAATTTTGATGGTATTAATTAGATTTTATTTATAACAATTGTCAGATACAATTATTTATATTGACTGCTTCTGCTTTTGAGGATAGTAACAAAGGTCATTACGTTGTTCTCTTTCCAATTGGTAACTCCGTAAGAGACGCTGACGATCCGTTTTCCCATTGATGAGATGTGGGATTTCGGGAACTATGCGTATGATTGGTAGTTCATACTCCCTAAGCTTCTCTACTAGCAAAGCTCTTAGCCTTTCAACAGTAGCTTCCGGTTCTGCTAAAACGAATGCTACAATGGCCTAAAACAAAAACCAAATATCTTCAGTTAAATATCGAATAAGCTGAAACGTGATTTTATGTAGATGCATATTAGGCTACGATATATAAGCCTAAATATACTTAGCACTATAGTAGCCTAATATGTATCTACATAAAATCACGTTTCAGCTTATTTTGACATATAAGTGACGATATAACATAAATGCTGCTGTAAAAATAGAAAAAAACTCTCAAGGTTCCAAAATTTTCCCATCTCCCGACCCTAAAGACATTATGTTACACTACTACTACTTAATGCCTAACTTGCAATACTAATTAACACATATTATTTTTCATACAAGTGTAATTACATACAAGTTTTCATTTTGAAACAGTCTCTTGAATTTATTGTTACAAATACAATTATGTGTTACGTACCCTTATTGAGGTATTTATTTTGGGTCTTCAAAAAGTAAAAATTGAAACTCGAAAAATTGCCTATGTAATGTAGCTAAACATTTTGATAATTTGTTATGTTATTGCTTGGACTTACTTGATCTGGTAATCCAGGGTGGTAGCAAAGGACCACACCCTTAATTACTAAATGTAATTGAGTCAGAGCATATTCAATCTCAGTTAAATCGACCCTTTGTCCACGTACTTTTATTTGGGCGTCAGTGCGACCTTCGTAGACAACCATTTTGGTTCCATTTCGAGTTTTTGCAACTCGTCCGAAATCTCCAGTCCGATAAAGTCGAGTGAAACCTATTTCGCATATAGAAAATATATTTTTTTAGAAATTTTCTAACAAATTCTAACTCCGAGCTTCTTTAAAATGTTAACCAGTTGTATTTGAAAAAGGATTGTCGATGAATTTATCCGAGTCAGGAATCCCCACATAGCCTTTAGCTAAATTATATCCGGCAACGAATATTTCCCCCGACGTATTTTCAGGTACGAGCTCCATTTTATTGTTGATGATGTACACAATTGTGTTAAAGACACAGGTACCTTAAAATTGCAAAAATATAATTTTCTACAAATATATTACACCTATGAACAAATTATTACACACTTATTTAGGAAATTAAGGAATTATAATCAATTAGCAGTACCAATTGGTATCGTATTTTCTACGGTTTTGTCATATACAGCCTTTTTGGTGTCGTAAATGACGTATGTTACATCCCCCATGACTTCAGTTGATCCGTAAAGGTTGGCAATAACCGAATTCTTGGGGAAGTGTTCAAAAAATTCTAGATATTGAAAACAAAATTAGCTTTCATTTAATTTTACAGCAGTATTGTATCAAGAAGCTACTCTAAATTACCATCAACTAAATCCTTCTGAAGAGCTTCTCCTGATACAACCCAAAGACGGACGGAAGTCAAGAGATTTTGACTTTCCGTAGAACCGATAAGTTTCAAAGTTTGAAAAATGGCTTTCAACAATGATGGAACTAAGACAACTCTTGTAATTGCATAGGAGTTGAGTCGCTGAATGAAAACGGATGGATTTTGGACAACCAACTTGCTCAATATTACAATGGGGTAGCCTTGCAACAAAGGTCCAAAGATCTATTTATTCATCAACCAGAATATATAAATATTATTGTTGAAACAATTATTTTTGCCAAGTATATCTTTTCTTTAAATAATCTGAATTTTTATAAAGATAAATTGCTGTAAGAATTCAAAATGACACCTCGGGCACGGAGTCTACAAAAGTTAAAGATGTTTTGAAGACACATTTTTCAGTTGAAGTATAGGGCATAACTTTCCATTGCCAATTCAAACGATTTAGAACAGCTCTGTGAGACAATCTTACTCCTTTCGGTTCTCCCGAAGAACCTTGAACAATAAAATAAAAAAATGTTAATTCAGTTAAAGTCAAAACGAAAAAAAAAGTCTCTTTCGAAAACATGTTTTGAATTCATCATTGAAAATAAGTAAATCAATACCAGAAGTGTATAAAACAATTGCAGTTCTTTCCGATAATGCGGGAAGCCCCGGTACCGGCTCAATTACTGCGAACTCCTCAGGTCCCTTTTTATTTTCTTCTACCATTTCCATGATTTCGGAATAGCCGATGACTTTTACCTGTAAAAATTACATTTTTCTTGCAATTTCCTTAAAAAATAATTCTATAAACAACATTTCTCACGCTAATCATCCAAGAAATTCTAAAACACTGACCAATTCTTTGACCGGCTGGAATTTTCCAATGGTATTTCCATGAGAGTCGCTAACAACAAGAACGGGCTTGCAATCCTTTACAATTCGAACGACCCGATCTTCAGGCATTGCCAAATCAAAGGGAACATAGGCAGCTCCCAGTTTCAAAATGGCAAAAATCGTAAATATTAGCCTATTACTTGGGGGAATACAAATCCCAATAACAGTGTCCCCATCTGGATTCTGGGAACTAATGGATCCTATTTGGGCCTTTAAAGCGTAAGCAATTCTGTTGGTAATATCATTTAGTTTGTTATACGTGTAGATAGCTTCATCTTCAATGAGAGCAGTTCTTTCGCCGTGAATTCTTCGCTCTGCGAACCCAATATAGAAATATTGCATGAGACTTGCATTTCCTGGGAAGGATTTCACATGCCCTTGGACTATCCGGTTGAATTTACCTGTAATAGAGGTTTTAAATTAAAAATGCCATGAATTATTTAGTAACTAACAATTTCTATGCATAAATATGTTGACTTTATTTATATACATTGTCCATAACAGCATTTTCTTGGTTTGTAACTGGCTACAGTTACAGTCTTCTTGTCATTGGGACTCCTTACGCTTTGATTATTGGCATTAATATTTACAGTAGTACTTTTTAATCTATTCATTTCGAGAATTTGGATGAGAAACTAATTTATTTGCTATCACTTTAGATTTTAGCTACATACATTAGCTGCATACGTAAACTAACTCCAATTTTAATGGACCTACATATATAATTACTTACAAATATTATAAGTATGAAAGAATGGACTTTTGCGAATATAATATTATGTGCTAAAATTCAAGGTATTTTTCTGGAACTGTCTGATACATATCCGATTGAAAGCCTACTAATAGATTTGTTTCCTAGGTAATTTGTGGACACCCCGTTTACATCGTCCTAAAACTTATAAAATGGTATTGGATGGATTTGTATTAGCTGAAACGAATGAAACTCAAACATAACTGTCCTGAAACAGAGGTAGAAAAAAAATTTCATAACTAACTTTTAAGGATTGGATATGGTACACATCTACTATTTTTTCACAAATATAAATTTTCGTGGTAATCTAAAATTTGGAAATGTCTTTAATAATATTCATAAGATATGAATTCTTTATAATTCCGAAGTTTACATGAAAAAAGTATTTACTTCCTCCATGGCTATAGGGTTAGTAAAATTATTACTCTACAAGTGCACCGCACACCGTATACCATCGCATTGAAATTGGGATTAGGTGTGTCGTAGTCGTGCGAGTATTCTTGAAATGCAAATAAGCATCAGCAAAAATATGTAAAGGTACCGATAGTAGTCTAGTATTTGTAGATGTATGTATCAGCTAATAATTTCCTTATTTAATGTGGTGGATTTATTTCTAAATTTTGTCTGGATGCAATATGTTTTCTCAGGTATAACTGTGGAAAAACCGATTTCCGAAAATTTCATAATATTTCGCTACATACATAATATGCGCAAATAAATATGTGACTAAAAGTCATATTGTGCAAAATGTATGTACCTATACATGATGAAGCGTAAAGACACAAAATCCTGCTACATATTATGTGCATATTTTTATGCCCAATAAAGCATGAAGTTGTATACATTGCGTAGCCTTGTTAAGAACTGTGAGGCTTATGAGGTTAGTTATCAATTAAAAATTGTAATGACAAACTAATATATGAAGTTGCTTACTTTCATCGGTTAGCGTTGGGTCCTCGGGAGATATTTCAGTGTCAGACGAAGGCAATATTGCAGTTGTTTCTACCTGACTATCCATAATTCTTTTTAGCGAATACAATAGAGAAAAATTACAATTCTTTGTCTAAAGCTAGTATGTGTATTTGGACTTGGACTTATTTCTAAAAGAAAATTTGAAGTTTGCAAAAGCGTTTCAAACTGAATTTAGATAATTTCCAAAGTAATTAGAGGCACGAGGTAACTATTATGTAATATTCCTGCAGTTACAAGATTACAACTTTATCTTGTAAAAGCCAGAACTGTACTGGATACAGCAGAGTCTTGCCCTGCCTAATTTCTGAATCCTTTTCCTCATGCTAAGTGACGTTAATTGGTAATTTTAAGTATTTTGTTCTACTAATTGCCTGGAATTAGCTTTTTGGTTTGATTGTACATGGCTCTTTAATGTATGTAGTTCAATTTATAAATTACAGTCACAACACAAACTCTAAAGCAACTATTTACCATATGAATAAATGCATTAATGTATGTACAGTGATTTTGCATACATAGATTAATAAGTACGTACTAATTGCAATCTAAGTGAAATAGAAAGAGTAAACAGTAAAGCATTGCATTAATTGTTTGATTGAGCTTTATTGTCAGTCAGTAGATCATTTATAGACAAGTAACGGGTCTTACCATTACAAAGCACACATAATGCTAGTTATGTATTGTAGTACTATATCTGTAGTTGATATACTTATTTTTTACCCTATTTATACTGGAGCATGAGGACTGAGGACATTGCTAAAATGACTTGATGACAATTATTCTATTAATTCAATTCGCAAAACAACGACAGAACAGGACGCAATTGTTGGTAGAACTTTTAGTGAAATGTTCTTACATATACCTATATAATGTCAATGTCAATATTATATTATGTATTTATCATACACAGATAAAGTAGTATAGAACGGGTTAAAAGGACGAAATCAGAAGTTGTATAAATACTTTAGAAATACAAAGGAGACGAAATACTAATTTAATTTCCTTTGCGGTTTGTCAGCTTGCTTTTGCCTTGACTCCATAATTGAAACCTCTGGCTCTGCCTGCTTTAATATTTTGGTTATGTGCATTCTCTGCACGGTTAATGAAAATAAATAAATGAATATTGTAAGGTTGATAATATTATGTCTCATGGGCTCGGGTTTCCTGTGTTATACAATTAATATAGGTTGTAGGTATGCTATTTCTTTCCTTACTTTCATAACATTGTTCCTTATAGGATTTTGCGAGCAGACTTTAATATTTTAGTTCATATTATATAATGTCGTTATGCTCTAATCTTTGCGAAAGGTATAATAATATCATTTTGCGAATTATGTAAAAAATATTGCACTATTCTTCTGTAATTAGATATCAGGATTTAATTTGAAAGGATCATGTTATGATTGCATTCATAACTTTTATTCATTTTGTGCCATGTAGCGTTAAGAACTATTTAGTTTCTGAATGTATCCATGCTAAAAAGTAAAGGTAATTTAATATTGATAGACTGATACCTTAGAGCTAAGGTTTACAATTGCAAACTCTTAGATAAGTTAAAATATTTGCATACGAATGAGATATTAAAAAATCAGGAAAATTCAGCATTACACCTTCCTAATAATAAGAATATTATAAGTCAGAGGTATTTAGAATCGTGGGGGAGTTAGGTTACATTAGTAGATAGCCATGCGTGTATCAATACCAATGCGGTTTTCCCAACCGAGACAACATTATAATCCGTAGAATTACTACAACAGAAATCTAGCCGTAAAGTATTCATAGACAAGGACAAATTATCGTTTTTCAGATAGAATACTGTAAAGGGGAAAATTGTATAATAGGTACTATGTAAAATGAACGTTAAATAACAAGGCATAAGATACGATACGCAAAAATTGCATGAATATATAGATGAATGAATTTATGATAGAATGTAGAAGACAGAATTAAAGTTTTTTAAATTGCAAAAATATTTTCAGTTGCACTGAGCATTAAAAATAAGCATAAATATTTATTATATAACATATTCGTACTTTTTAAAAACTTACATGTATGTCCTTTAGAATACTTCTTAAAAGCCTTTTTTTATTTACGCTAAAAAATTGTGCCTTTTCCATGATAATTATTAAGTTGTTGAGTAAGCTATTGCGTTGTCTCTCCGTTTATCAGGACAACTTGAAAACGGATAAAGATATTGAAACTGTCTCATACAGCATTGATGCTTCTGCAATTTTCTAAACGTGTCCAACGAGTCTAATGTGCAAGAGGAATGTTTCCAATTATTACTGGCACATAAAGACGTAAATCCAGTGACAATTGATTAAAGGACACCACGAGCTTTAAGAATTACATTTTTATATTGTATAGTTATGTAGTTATAACAAGAAAATTTTTAAAATCATGATATGATAATAATTTTACCATAATATCATACTCAACATCGAGTACTTTACATAATCCCCCTAAGTGTGTTGGTGGAATTGGAGGGATAGGCGGAAGAATTCCTTTCCAAACATGTTGATCTCCTGAAATTGGAGGTCCTGGAACTTCCATAATATCATTTGCATACTGTTTCCTAAAGTTACCTTTGCTAATGTACGAAACCGTCTGCACAAGATTATTTCAAAGCATAAATGTGTTCTAAAATGTGTAAATAATATTATTTGTTCTAAAAAACAATGATAATATATTCCTAAGCTTTTCGTGTTGACCAATTGAAGAGAATGGGCAGGATGTAGAATTAAATTAACAAGTAATTAGAACGTCCTTATCTCAATCAACGTTCAGAGCTTTTGAAAGATGTTAATTGTCAATTATAGTAATTGCTCTTTTGTTTCTGAACATTGAATACCATGATTTAATAAAAGCAAGTAGAATTTATTTTTTGTTGTGACAATAATGACAATTAACATTAATTATGCCTCACATCCACATCTGCTCCGTCAAGTTCTGTCTGCCTCTACTATTCGTACTACTGAATTGTAATATTTTTTATTTATGCATTGAGAATATGTCTATTTTAATATTGGGTACCTAAAATACTATTGCTAAAGCAAGAATTTGTAAAATTGAAGATATGTAATAAAACTACAATTAATTGAATGAGGTAATAGAATATAATAGAAAGCAGATTCCATGAAAAAACTTTGAAAAAATGTTGAAAAAGAAGTGTTTATTTGTATAATATACAAGCCCAAATTCGTTAGTAACAAAGCTACCAGCAGAATCCTTAGAAACTTTATAATAAACATGTTAGGAGGACAACGAATCTAATAAAAGAACCAGCAAAATCTGCAAGAAAGTGTCATTTCTTTAGAATATGACTTTACTTTCGCTTAACCCTGTAAAAAATATCAGAACTCACATTAAACGGCACAATATGCTGGCTACAGTGTTGCGATCGCTTGCAACCTATATTACGGTTTCGGTAGTCTTACTTTTCTCCTCTGAAATATCATTTATTGAAGCTGACGCTAAAATAACAGAGTTAAAATCTATAGAAAATAGCATTTTGCTTCCTCGTCAGAGTAACATTCATTCGAATTCGAACCATAAGTGTTCTAATATCACCAACCAAGATAAATGCCACTCACGGTCTAAGCGACAGCTAAATCTGGTCAACACTAAGTTGGATGATGATAATTGTGATGAGATTCAAAAAGAAATTGAGAAATCAGAGGGCGAGAATAAACTACTGAAAAAATGCTACTATTGTAATTCTTCCACTGATCATTATCAACATACTTGTGGAGATGAGATGTTTGGGATTCTTCTCAATTCGGAACTAAAAAATTTAACGTAAGTTATTAGCAAAAGAATATTCCTCAAACCCACTGATCGTAAATTAAGCTTCTTATTTGCACAGAAAGTTTGCTAAAGTTCTTGCAATACGGTCTGAAACACTAAAAAAAGTATAGGAAAGCTACACTGATATCGCTTAACCGTTGTATAATGGCATTTGTATACAAGAGTAATAGCAACCTTTGATATTTTTAATTTTTACAATTTACATCCTAGTAATGGATAAAATAGGCCAAAAAATGATTTACAACTTGTTTATGAGCCAAACCTGTTATATTTCCTAACAAACTTGTAATTTTGGATTCTTTGTGTACAAAAGTGTGTAAGAATGTGTATAATTTGTATATTTAGCTACCAATGTCCATGGGGTGGTGGAAACTTTTGTTTTAAACGCCGTAGCTGGAATTCAACATGGGATATGACACTCCGGGGCTGCACTGGAGATGAAGCGTTAATTTTCCGTGATAAACATGCTTTTCATATTCGAAACGAATGTGCCTATTTGGACAACGGGATTTACCACTCAATAGTTTGTTTCTGCGATACAGATTTTTGCAATGTGGGTCAACAGCTTTCACCTATAGTTTTAATGCCCATTGTTTCCCTTGTTTTAAATATCTTTTGCTTATTTAGAATATAAGAAAATATAACATTTGCCTTAAAACATATAAGTTGTGATAACTATATATTATGCTAATACTAAATTTTATTTCACGAGGAATGCAAGGAAATGTTGAAAAATAAACTACCGAGAGAAAATAGATATACATTTTTGAAGTTTTTTACATTTAATATTTTTGTAAACATTACATTTGTGTAATTAGAGCAATTGCTTATAACAAACTCTTACTGAGAAAACATCCCCAGCAAATCTAAATGGTTTCGTTTTATCTTTAGCCACAAACGCATTAAGTTGGTATTCGGAAATAATGTCGAATCGCATTATTTTGCATAATTGTCTTAACAAGGCATTAGCAGTGGTAATCATTATAAAGGAATAGCCACTGTCAATTGCCTTGTTTACTGTTGCAATTAGCAAAGCTTCAATTATAAGTATATTCCTGTCTGGAGTAACTGTCTCTTTTGTCGCCATCATGAAAATCGATACTACTTTTCGTTTTCCAGGAGTGACAGTTGTTTTTCTGTATGTATTAAAAATTCAGCCAATTATTGCATAATCCTAATTACTGATTGATATCTAGGAAATCTTTTTTTGATAAAACATACCGAGCAATGGATTCACAAGCTAGAATCAATTGTCGCCTGTATTTATACTTGGTCGACATTTTCTTTAGAGGCAACTTTCTGTTGGCATCCACGTTTAAAGCACATGCAATAATTTCGGAAGTTGTTGAGTCGATTGCGATAAGACTAATGAAAATTAAAAGCGACAAAAGTATTTTACTTTTTGAGAATTTTTGTAATTTCAAAAAATTTGATGAAAACACATCACCCCAAATTATCGTCGTTAATTGTTTTCCAAGATGCATACAGAACACTGCTGAAATCTTCCTTAGTTGCTTTCGTGTGTCTCATTATATCACCTTTAGACGAATAAGACGTGGATAGAATGCTATAGGAAGAAAATATTGTTTTTAATTACAAAAAGGCTATACATAGCACGCTATTTTAAAAAAATTCATACTCAATTGCAGCATGCTTGTGATAGTCTTCCAAGTCTATAATTTCAAATGATAGCTCGGAGTTTAGCACTTGAAATGTCCCTCGGGGATTCACTTTTCCAGCAACCATTTTATACAGGATATCGGTAAAACTTTCCGCTGTAACAAAATCTGGGACGGCTAAAAAAGTCAAGAACTAATTTAGTATTTTGTACCATGAAATGCAATAAAGATCGAGATATCTTACACCTCTCCTCTCTTACAAATAAAGTATCCACTATCCCTGCAAAGATTGCAAGCAACAACGCAGTTTAAAGAACTTCCGCCGATTTCAAAGAAACTATTGCTGAAATTTGCCAAAATAAACCGAACTGAAATTCCAGTGCTAGACGCAACGGCGTCACATAGAATTCTGGCTGCCTGCTTCTGTTCTGGATCTAATCCCAATGGTTGCCAATCTTCTGGTGATGATTCCATTTTACCTGATTGGTATAACGAAAGCAGTCTTCTCTTGTTCACTCGGCCAGTGGATAAAGTCGGAAATTGACTCATTGGGTAAATCTTATCCATAAATAAGTTTACTTCGTGAATTTTGAAATATAATTACGGCAAAATCATTAAACGGTGCAAAATATTGTATGTGATATGTGTGACTGTTTACCTCAGGCATTACATGTGGTGCCAGAACCTTCCTCAACTCTTCTAACACTTTATGTGCAGTTTCATTTTCTTTTAAAATTACAGCAGCGAAAATTGTCTAAAATTTAAATATTTAATTATTTTTACTAGTACCTACCATAAAACCATATTCGCAAATTGGAAGCAAAAATTGATTAAAAACTTGCTTGGCTTTCCCTGTCTGGATTCCCGAGACACACTTGACAATCTACTACCATTTGGGTAGCTTCTACAGCTTGTTTTATATTGTTCAAATTTATTCTCCTACCACGTATATTCGCTAAATCGTCCAATCGTCCTAAGATGTCATAAAATTCATGAACATTGCCTTAGATTTAAAAAAATCCAAAAAGAAAACTTGAAAACTACCTTCAAAATTTAAAGTTTTGAATCCACGTTTGTCTACCGAAATTCTACCTAGATCAGAGGTTCCAAAATATAATTTCGTCCCGACTTGAACCAACGTATTTTGCTGCGATTTAGTTTTTGTTGTTTTAACGTATCCGTTAAATAGACATGGTCCGCTAATGTAAACCTCCCCTGAAATTGAAAAAAATCGATTTTTCTTGGGATATTCGTAAAATTTAAAATAGCAGCATATTTAGCTTATAGTATTATTAATATGGTTTAGGTACGTATTTATAAATACCAGTACCAATAACTCCCTGAGGTACCACTTTATTGCTATCATCCAAAATGCAAACAGATACATTGTAAATAGGTCCACCCACTGGTACTAATTGATAATTCGGAACGTTTTCAACTCTATCTTGGTAATCATCAATATCTTTAAAAACTTCAAAAACAGTTTCGGACGCAGTTTCTACATAAGGTAAAGAAAAACTGATGTAAATCATGGTGTATCTCATTTAAAGATTATGTAAAGTTGAATATTTAGAATTATATATGTTAAACTAACCAGTAGATCCATACAAAACGACCAGAGTGCATTGCACATCTTTAAATAAATTGAAGAATTTAATTACTAATGCATCAGTAAGAATATCCCCGGCTATATTCACATATTTCAGTGTCTTTATGAGTTTATTCGCCTCAGGGCCCAACTCGGCAATGAAGGCTAAGAAAGATGTAAAGGTTTTCGGAGTCAAACTAATTCTGGATACGGAGAGTTGAGATATTTTCAAAAGAAAAGTTGCAGGTTTTGATAAAATGGAGCGGTGAATCACTGGAATGTAAACGAAATGGCTTTAAACATTTATTTTTCAGGTTTTAATATTTCTATTTATTTGGTAATTTGCCTATTTACCTGCTAAGGGCCGTCCAACGAAAAGGGGACAAAATATTTCACCCACTGAGTCTGCATCTGAAATTGCGCCACATGTAACCAAAACTTCGTCATTTGCATAGGGAAATTGCTTTACCTGCCATAAAGCCCTATTTAGAATTGCAGCATGTCCTATTCTGAATATTATTATACATTTTACATTGAGAACACGTTAATCAATGAACTTAATCTACTTCTATCATATACATTTGCAAAATATTACCTGCAAGCTAATGGTGTTCCCGTTGTTCCACTTGTGAAAATAATTGTAGCAGGTCGCATATGAGGCCTTGTCAGACTTTCCAAGGGGTCCACTTCGTTTAAATCTTTAAGTAAGCTGTACACATTAAAAATACATTAAGCAAATTAAGAAAAAAGTATCATCAGGGCATCTATTGTTTTTGGGAAAACATTTTAATTGTAATTAGTTGATGCACATTTTATTATTTCAATTTTATGTAATTCAAGATGATGATGGTGAAATCTTTACCCCAATGCAGAACTCATAAGACTTTCCATGCTTTCTATATCCGTGAAAGTTTTTAAAGCATCAAATCTGTTTCGAATTGCTCCAGATGTTTCTGTCAAGCAATTTAGTTTTTTAATTTAATTCCTTTGTTTTATAATAGCAAGTAATAATAATACGTACGTACATAATTAAGTATTATTATTTTTGGTATTATTTTTAACAACATTAATTCTGGAATGTTAAAATAAAAAGAAGTGTATTGCTGTTTGCAATTACAGTTGTGCGTTACAATATGTAGCATTTGCACATTGTAATGTATACGTATCATTCCAGAATGTTTTGTAGTAATTAATAAGTGTAATACATTAATATGAATATACCCGTAATTATTAGCATTGGCCTGGTCAAGCTTATGATGGGAATTAATTCATGCTCTGGGTAATTTGGTTCCAGTGCTAAATAAGTGCACCCCAACTTGATAGACATACAAAAAGCATACACAGGTTATAAAAACTATTGCTTTTAAGGTATTAATATTCTAGGAATAGAAGACAAATAGTTTGATTTGATGAAACTCACCTTTAAAATTGCCAAAATTAAAAGGATAATATTTTCATGTGTATTTAGACAAAATGCCAGGACTAAATCATTATCCGGATTATTCGTCGTCCAGAAACCTAAGCGAATTCGCAAAACTTTTGCCAATCTTGTCGAAATATCATCCAGGCTCCCGAATGTGTATTTAATTTCGTCTTCATTTAGCAATGCAGCTGCAGTGGAAGGAATCTCTCCTGTTGAAAATTATCCCATATGAAAAGTACTGTTTGGGGATTTCGTCTTCATTTTAAGAAATAAATATTTATTTAATTCAACAATTCAAAAGTTTGGACTCACCTCTGTTAAGAAGACTGCTAAAGTGATCAGTAAGTGTAGCATTCTTCGGAATCTTGTGGGTTTTCCCGTGGATAATACTGTGGTTCCAACCTTCTTGTGAAACATGCGTTAAAGTGTATGTTTCCTCAATTGTGCATATTATATCATGATGAAAATTATGTATATTTCATTATTACTATAATTAATGTTTGGATTAGCCTTAATCTTACCACATAATCCTTTTGAGAAAAAGTCGAAAATCATTTTTGGTCAATTTAACTACTGACAATGAACGTTGGGCACCTTCAAACTTTTCTCAATGAGCAATATTTAAAAAGTATTTCGATATTCTAAACAAGTTTTGAGGACCTGGGTGAATGCATATATAGGAGTGGAATCATATGACATGAGCCTGATATGTCATGTGTCTCTCCTATAAAAAACAAACTCACCAAAAATATATTTTACAATATTTATTAGATATCTTACATGAAAATGTATTGTGAATATTTGAACATGGGATTTTTACAAATGTAATAATTTTAAGCTAAATAGCTCTTGATTCCTGTTTTCACTAAAGTTTATCCATAACAACTATTACATAAAATGTAAAAGCACCATCCTGAGCCATCCATAATGGTCTTTGGTCATTCTGACCTTTATATCAAAGGATTGCCAAAAGACAGCAATAAATAATAATAGTTGGTTATACTATACTACTACAAAAGCAACCCCTTCCTCTCGAAATATATTAGTGTAGAATAGAATAGACAATGACAGCAGAATATGATACGTAAGCTACTTATAATTAAACTAAGAAGAGAAAATCAAAGGCAATTATCTTCCATAATTATTGCAATTATTTTTTATAATGCGAACAGATAGATAACGGGATTCAAATACAAACAATACAATTTATTGACCACATTATTAACCATAAAAATTATTAGTTTTATTTTAGAGTTCTGTAATGATGATTTGGTTGTTTCACATATATTTCGCCAGTTCCTCTGCAGTAAGATCAGTTGTCATTGACGAAAGAGAACTTATTGGACGTTCAGGAGCCTTGATGTGGAAATAACATGCTGAAATTGTGATGGAGTCGGGGGCTAGTCTGGAAACAATATATTTTGCCATTTCTATCCTTTTCTTACCCGTATGTACATAATGTTTTAGCCCGCCCGAGTGTGCGAGGCTGGCTCATGTAATCGCAATGTCTGTCCGTGCGTCCGTGCGTCCGTGCGTCC